>CAJUYG010000069.1:363610-377147 GCA_910591675.1 Galerucella calmariensis | reverse complement strand
AATTAATTTTTTGTGACAAAAATGTATAAAGCTGATTTATTTGAAAACTGCAGGAGATAGGTATAGGGAATAGTAATACATATCGATAGTGGACAACGTATTCTTCTAAAATAAATAATCACATACAGGGTGTCCCATTTGAAAAAAAGGAATTACGCGAAGATTGTGGATTCCGTTTTTATTCCAATTTTGACAGAACCCTGTATAATAAAAAAGGTAACTTCACAGTGTAAACCATAAAGCGGTACGTGGTGAATAGTTCCTAAGAAACTTTTATTCAAATTACATTAGAGGATATTAAATTTTATGTACATGGTAAAAAAGTGTAATTTTCATATAAAAAACATTACAACTCAAAAACGGTTCAAGATAGGTATAGGGAAGTATCAACAAAAAATGTTCAGAATAACGTAAATATTCCTAAAATTTAAAAATATACAGGGTCTTCCATTAAAAATTACAAAGTTATGTGCGACTTCCGGTATAACCGGAAGTAGAATGGTTACGGCAATATTTTCATTGAATAGCTCATTATTCAAAACCCCTTCATGCCAACTTTCATAATTCAGATACCTTTAGTTCTCTAGATATTTCTAATTGACCGTTTATCTGCCGTACCCTGTATACTTAGCACTTTAGCTTTTTCATAGTTAAACGTGGCAATATCGAATGTTTTCGACTGCATTCCTTTCACGGCTTCAGATAAACTTGCCAAAGTATACCTTCCTAAAGAATTTTCTTTTCTTTTGCATCAGTCGAAGATTGTATTCTCAAATCAAACTAAAAATAAAATAAATGTTCTACAAACACTTAAAATGTTACGGCAGCAATCAATATTCAATCTATTAGGTACTTTCACTGAAACAAACCTAGGCCGGGTTCTAAATACGTTATTATATATACAATACAAAACAAGTTTTCAATACCATTACGAGTTACTTTTACGGTGGTCTCCGACATGTATACACACATATCGAAAAGAAAACCAACAATCTGCTCGATATGGCATCGCCAACTAAAAAAAAACCTTGTGCACATAGTTACACCCATAACGGCGGTGTTCATTGTCGTTCTCCTTTTTTTTTCTTCTACCGATTGCGTGAAAATGAATTTGATTTCGTTATTGTTTAGTTGAATTGAAAGCGAGTCTATATTTTCTCACTTTTGTATGTCCCGATATCCCTTGTGATAGAACTATTTACTTCTGAATTTAGCCAAACGTTACACCCATGCTCAATCCCTTAAAAGATAGGATGGAATCAAAGGATGCAATCTTGCCAGAATCAACCTGGCCGACCTTGGGAAGCTGACGTTGAAGAAATATTTGGCGATGACCAGGAAAACCTACGTTTAACAGTAGGATTATCGATTATTAAATTTACTTATAACAAACAAATATATTTACTATTTTCATTATTTTCCAAGGAATCTTGTTATCTTTTTTCTTGCTAATTACTCTCGTTTTTAGAACCCGTCAGTACAAAAGGAACATTTTATATACATCTGATAAAACTTGAGTAGCATCTACCTTGTATAGAAAATAACCCATGTAGAATAGTAATCTTCTCTAATACATTTACCAGCGTATTTCCAAGAACACTAAAACATAAACGAACAAAAATGTATCTTACTATAATAAATTCAACCGTGCTTTCAGCTTCTATTCAAAGAAATAAAAAAGAGGGAGTTGGTGTGTATGTGCGAGTAGAGCAGGAAGAAAGAGATGGGAAAAAGGCTGAGAAGTAATTTGCGAACTGTTCGACGTCGTTTTTCTTCCTTTTTTTTCCGAGTTAAGTTAGAGGTGGGAAGTGATCCTTGAAATAGTAAGGACTCGAGTGAGACGCTATCTTAATTTGAGTCCTGAAAGTGTCACATAAGGCTATAAAAACACGTGCAAGATCTGTCTCTCTCTGGCAGGACATCAACGACTTTAACAGAACTTGACGTCGACTAAATAAAGGAATTGGTACCATTGTCTTTTTAGAAAATATATTTTTTGTTTAGGTAACGCTATGGGAAAAAAAACCACCTCTATTTATCGCTCCTTCTCATTTTTGTGTGAATTACTGGTGATATTATAGCGCCCTTTCGCAATGAGACTTTAAATTGCAGCTGTACATTTATTTTGTGTTTTTCTGTATAATAATATAACGATGTTATTAAGTGGAAACCAAAATTTTTTTAAAAAAGGAGGTTGTTCGTAGAAAAAAATAGTGTGTGCAACTCTCTTGTAAACCAATATATTTCTGAATCACTTTGTACATTATAAATTTGTAAAAAACGTTCAGAAAAATTATATATATATAGTTATTTAACATCTCTCAGTCAGCTGACCAAAAGAAATACCCTTTTAATAGGTCAGTGCCCTTTTAGTGTTCGTACTTCGGCAGTTGTTTCTGGTGTGTGTGTGTGTGATGGTCGGGTATTTTCTTCATTCTTTCTTCTTCTTCTTCTGATCGTATGGCCCCACCAAGGTCGGTTAGGAGAGTTCACTATACAGCTGGATTCCATCCGGGCCATAACACAAACTCGTGCAAACCTTTCAACTATCGCACGGGGTACATATGTGCAAAGTTGCCGGAAAGAAAATCTGTATCAGTAATTGTTTGAAAATAAAAATAAAAATGTTGAAATAATCAAGTACATCAATGATAAAAATGTCTGTAATGGAGTTTTCAACGTGAAAAGTGTATTTGTAGAGTAGGGAGAGCCAGTAGGCTTACAGAACATGTGACCTATTGTACGTTCCCCCGAGGAGAGTTTGGCTAGTTCCTTAATTGCCGTTAGGCCTTAGGTGTCGCTGAGACCTAGCCGCTTCCTTCCCACCTAGCATGGAATTCTAAGAGGACTGAATTGTTGTATAACAGTCGAATAGCGTTCTTTTAAGGACTGTTTGTTTTTATTAAGCCTTTTGTTGCGATAATTTTGTTTTTTAAAGACAATTGTTGTATTAAATGATTCTATAGTGACTTTTACAATATATGCTATAACGCATTATACGATCATTTTTTTAAAAATGATATAATACCTTATAAGCAAGTTTATACAATATTAAAAATATCATTTTATAAGACTTTTATACCTATAGTATAAGAGTTCCATAATAAACTATATAACTAACAGCTACAACATTATAAAATAGTTACTTAAGCTTGTCTTATTCAAGCTGTATAATGTTGAATAATAAATAGTGTATAGCATTCAATTGCGTTGCATTATAAAACACTTTTTAGTTGTATAGTACCTAAATATTTTTCGTTATAAAACAGTTATCGTATACCGTTCCATTTTACAATAAAATATTGTTTAAGGCATTTCTTTGGGATAAAATTGTTGTATTATAAATCGCCATGTTTAAATAAGCAACTCTTGTACCGCTATCGCCGCCATTATGAGCAATTGAGTTGGAAACACGAAACTGTATTGAAAAATGTGACTTTATCATTATTTAGAGAATTATATTGTGAAAGAATATCCATAGGAAGTGATAAACTATTAAAATCATAAAAAAAAAGTATTTTAGGATTTTCTATTTTGTTATTATTTTTCAAGTATCTACTTGAAACTTAACCAGAATTTTGCTCTAAATAACAGCATTATAAAAAAAATATATTGCATTATACAACCATTTTGTGAGATCTTTATAGTGCCGCTTCAATCCCATTTTATAGATGTGACTACATGGCACACTATTAAATCATTTTATAGTAGCTGTATAAATGATTATAAAAAAATCGAATAAGAGTTGTATAAATGTATATTAAACTGTCATATAAGAGTTGTATAAACTTTTAATAGAACTGTTATACAACCAAACAGTTGTATAAAAATGAGCCCTTTTTAGTTGTATAAGGATCATTTTATTGTTTTATAGACCGTTACAAGAATTTTAGTATCCTATAAGATATATCTTGTAGCTGTTTATACAAACCTTATAGAATTTAAATTGCTACTTGGATTGGCTTGCTCCTAGCTTCCTGTCTTGCTCCTCTCGTGCCCTTTAACCCACGACAGGATAATATTGTATCTACCGTGGCGTTAGCTAAATCTTGATGGCAACACGTTGTTTGTTCAAGGCTAAAAGAGCTTGTCTGCTGTTAGTACAGATTATTATGTTTTTGCCAGAAATTCCTTTTCTGGTTAGTTCTTTTGTGGCAATTGGAATATCAGCCAGTTCTGTTTGAACCACGCTGGTATTTTTTCTCATTCCCCACTTAGCTCTTATGCTAAGTGATCTGAAACTGATGTGAGCTGATTTGGCTTCTGAGCCTCCATAAAAATTGTAAATACCGCAAAACTATGAATATTGAACTGAAAATTCAGAAGGCTACTCTCCAAAGACCAATCTAGTGTGAAAAAGTTCACAAGACTATAACCTGGAGGGTTTCTATTTTATAAACATTCTCTATATTTCTAGAAGATCTCTCATCACTAATCTTAAAGACCTATTGTATCTTATTCTTAATATTTATTAGTTCGGACCGTAATACAACCCAAAAGTCTCTGAGATCAACAAAAAAACACCGAACAACCAAGAAAACATTATCACGACATATAAATTGCTAAATATATATCCAGATCACATGGGGCACGAGTACTTTTTTAAAAACGACACGATACCCGTCGTACGAAGCACTTGTAAAACAAAAACTCATATGCTACCAATTGCAACTTAACATGACCATTAAATTCTTTTGGTGCTCAAGAAAAAACGAGTTGTATATTATCGTGGAGCGCAGCCGAAGGCTACTAATCGGTACCGCAAAGATAGCATTGGCTTTTTCATGGTCGTTGATTAACAAATTCGTCATAAAAAGAGAGATAATCGGTTGTAAAATGTTTTAAGTATTACGTAGGGACCAATCGAAAGGGGAATTTGCTCCCACACTGGCGGCAGACCGGATCACAAGAATTTCATCTATTGCTTTTATTTGTAGATTAGATTTTTTTTCGACTTAGACTAGGAATAGTATATTACATAACGTGTGTGAAAAATCATTTTCGCACGAGTATTGTACAGTATTTTTCCTACGATCACGTGATAATTTCATCAAATAATGTTTAATCAACATCTGACATATTAATACACAAAATGTTACAATTAAAGTCAACATAATTGATTTCAAAATTAACAATAACTATCAATAGTGACAAAAATTCAAGTAGTTCAACTTATATAATATAGGTAGGTTATTACAATTATTAATTGGTTAGAAAATTATTGAAATTGAAAGTGAAATTATTATTGTTCATCATACTTCATACATACTTATCATGAATACCTTTCAAGATGATTACATTTTCCTACTATTATAACAGGTGATTTGGATTAGTTGGTACAACATCGGACTTCTGACGAAGAGTACGCGGTTTTGATCATCGACCGAGCCCTAAATTTTTTTTAATCAAGAAAAAGACAAAAATTTCACTTCTCATATAGATCGCTTCAAATTTAGATATTAAATAGGTAAATCTAATTAAAAATTATATATTTGACAGCTTGCCAGTGGTCAATCTTAATAAAAATTCAATTCAATCTAGTGACTATGAGGGTTGTTTTTTGCATAAAAGGGTTAAGAAAAAAAAAACAGTAGATAACTTTTAAATACAATAGTTTTTCAATTCTCCACGAAGAGAAATGTATTTTGACACTACTTGGAACCAATAATTGTAGAAACAGTCATTCCATTTGTAATTTTTGGAAAATAAAAAGGGCTTAGGTCCGGACTGTATGGGGGATGGACCAACAATTCGATGTTGTCTTTCCTTAAAACCTCAATTGTTCTTCGAACTGCGTGGAAGTTGCATAAAATTGTCGTTTGACGTTGTAAATATAGTTATTTGTGTATCAAGAGCAGAAAGTAGTAATTTGGCAATCTGCCGAGATTACCAAAGGAATTTCTGCTCGAATGCAAACAGGATTTTTTCTACGATCACACCAAAATAAAATTAATTGCCAATAATACCCTTATTGGTGTGCGTCATCAATTGTGACGTATATACGGGTTTTCGGCATGTCGTTTATTCTATTTGCTATTTTGACATATAGCTAACCTTAAATTTGATAAATGAAATCATCAGAATCGTATTCAGCCAAATTCGAAGCGGCCATGAAATTAATAATTACCAGCTTCTTTTTCTAACTGCAAATACTTGAGAACTTTCAAAATACTGTTGTTTTTCCGTGTATCTATGCATATTTTTGTATTATTTAAATAAATATAACAATAAGACTAATATTCACTTTTCAAAAATCATAATTGATCTTAAACAACCAAGTACAGACCTGTCGAGAACTGTCAGTGTGACAGTAGAAAAAGACGTTAGACATATTGCCGCTACGAAAGTGACGCCTTCATAGTATTTTGAGCTCTCTCAACAAAGTTTTGTAGTCTTAAACTTCAAAATATTATTGATTGTCTAGTTGTCATATTTTTTTCGTTGTGTCAGATAGGGACCAAAATTATTCCATTACTAGTTAATCTTGACAACGGAAGCTGGAACGCTACCGAAACGTCGAAATAAAAAATAAAAAACATTATTGTGCTTTGATTCCCAAAAAAAATAAGAAAAAAAAAATGAAAAATCAAGTAAAATATTTTATTCTACAGTTTATATTAAAATAACTACAAGCTCTCTTTTATCTATAAATAAAAAAATTATGAGTGCTCCAAAGTTACTTTCTGCTTAAGAACGCCAATAATGTCAAATTATGACAGCACGCGGTAAACATCAACTCTGCAGTTGCTTTTCAAGGCACTAAAGACGACTTTTGATAGTGGTCGTAGAAAAAACAATTTATTATCTTGATTTATTTTTGTTACAGTTGGTATTGAAGATATCCGTCAAAGAAAATATCAAACGACTGACTGATGTGGAAAGGCCTAAGATCGAACCTAAGGCACACATTACTAATCATATTTTAGTTCAACACAACCATGTAAGTATAATTTTAAAAATTTTACACTTTAGTTCTTCTTTTTGTTGATAATAATACAATATATACGAGTTAATATCTTTAACAATAATTATAATTTTCCGCCTGTTAACTCTCTCCGGTTATGTTTATTTGTTCCGTATCATAGATAAAATTAATACGTCTTGATTTATTCAGAGAGATATGTCAAGGAATCTAAATTGGCAATTAAATCCAGTTTAATATGGGACGCAGAGTTTATGATGATTACTGATATTATTATTTATGATTAGATCGGTTTAGATTGGGAAGGTTAACTTTGCAACCCGCCCCGGCTTCGCACCGGTTCTTTACTAATATTTATTCAAATTATATGGTGTAATAGAGCAAAATAATGTGCATGAAATACTTGAATTCTTCAACTTATTTAAAATGATACAGATTAATACCGTATTTGTATATATAGCCTTAACATTACCGAATTATGATAAAGCGAGACCCTGAGAAGCTGGCACCGAAGAAATATTTGGCGATGACCAGGAAAAACCTACGTTTAACAGTAGGATTTCTGACTGGCTACTGTCAACTAAGGAAACACTTCCATACTATGGGGCTAGTAGTGGACACACCTGTATGCAGGATGTGTGAACAGGAAGTTGACAGGCATGTCATATGCGAGTGCCCGGAGTTATCGTCAATAAGAGAGTGTGTGTTCGTTGAGTCACCTGGCGATATAAAGGAGATGTCCCCTAGTGACCTGTCCACCTTCCTGAGAAGGGCAGGATGGACAATGACCTAGGAGGACAACTCCTCGGGAGGATGTACAATGGGTCACATGTGGCCTAAGTGCTGTGAGCCTACACTCACCCTCCGTACTGTACAGATACAAATACAGCTCTGCTTGCTGTCTTTTTCCAGGTATCAAAAATTCACTAGACAGGGTGTTAAAATAATATATGATAGCATTGCCGTACCTTGAAGTTTTATACGCAGGGGTTTACTTTTTACTAAAATAAATACGATCAATTCTGTCTTTAGCGCCGCTTCTTGTAAGATTAATGTTTATAATTGTGTAGCATTTCCCTTCTCGCTTCTACTCCACCGCCCTCATAATGTAAATTACCATAATGGCCACTTAAAGAGATGAAACGAGTTTTGTGATTTCGTTTCTAATCGGTTTTAATAAAGTTGTCTTTTTTTTATATAAAAAATTTGTCGCCTTAGTATTTATCGTTGAAGTTAAGACAAAAAATAATGGACTAATTTCATTTTTTGACATAAGGGAATCTGAAGATGTGTCAATGTTTAATCGTTTATATAATTTAGTGGTAAATGGTAATCAGGGTGTGCTAAATATAGAACGAATCTAAGAGACCCAAGGTTAAGTCTTGAGCACAAATGCTTAATGATATTCAACCCAGATCTAAGCTGCTTCGAAAACACCCTTTGCAATATTGTACAAAAGGGTCATAACTATACAAATAGCTGGTGTAGGCAAGTGGGACTTGGCATCAACCCCACTAAAACCATCCTGATAGCCTTCACTAAGAAAAGAAAACTCAACCTCAAAACCATAAAACTTGATGGGATAGTAGGGCTTATACAATCAATGACTCTTCTGGGTGACCACAACCTGTTGAGATTAAAAGAATGCATAAGTCAAAGTAAAACTGCGCTAAGAGTTTTAACAGGGATCCTAACGGGACATTGTCGCCTGAATGGGCACCTGAAAAAGCACAAAATAGTGGAGGAAGAAGAATGCAGATTTTGTGGAATGGAAGAAGAAACCTCCATCCACATACTTTCCAACTGCACAGTACTTCAGAATCCTAGAGCAGCACCTAAGAGATTACTGGATAGAAGAGGAACATTTGCCTAAGTTGAAGCCTGCAGACATCCTAAAATTCCAGAAACTGAGTAGAAGTAAGGGGGCACAATAGATCTTTTAGGTCTCAGTGAATGTCACCCCAAAACACACACATACATACATACAAGTTGCTTCGACTAATTCTAGCCAAATGTGGTAGAACACTCTCTACATAAACTGATATAATAATATAAATATTTAGTTTGCTAAACCTGTCAGAAGCTAAGCGGATTTGGGAAGGGGATGAGGAAACCTGGCCGATATCTGTCTTAAAAGTACCAATGACGTACGGTATTTTATAAAAGTATTTTCCAAAGCGCGGAATTTGTTAAATTTCTTAAAATTCTCTCCATATTTTCTTTTATTGTCATCTAATTCTGAATTATGGTGAAAAACCATCGGGAAATGAGTTGAAAAACATGTACAAATTTCCATTCGGACAAGAAAAGTGAAGTGGATAAAAAAACGTGATAAAAACAACAACTAAAAAACAAATAACGTCGAAAAATATGAATAATTCAGTCAGTCAACGTGTCGGCATTCCGAATAAAAGTTTATGCATCATTTGGCCGGTGCAAAATTCATGCGAACGTTCGACATTTATTCATTATTTATGTATTTATTCATTAATTATATACATCGAAGCAGTTATGATTTCATTACAATTCCATACATCAACTCGGCGAACAATGAGTGGAGTAGAACGCTCCGAATTTTATTTTTCTCATATATAAATGAGTTTGTAGCTTATTAGCGTATCAGTATACGTCCAAATTCATGCAATTTGTGAATTATTTTAAATTTTTAATGCACTTTTTGTCGAGCTCGTTTGAAAATATTCTCCAAAATCTTGTAGGTACTTTCCATCATAAACAGGGTGTTTTCAAATGACACTTACAACGTTTGCACGTAGAAACCTCTCGTAAAATTGGACAAAATGATATAAGGATTAAGGGGTCCAGCACATTTACTTTTCGAAATACTGGAAATTAAAGTTTTAAAAAATTGAATGTTTTACTCGATAACTTTAAAATGGATGAATAAATTGATTTGACATTTGGCAGGTTGTTTTTAAATGTAAAAGGTCATATTTTAATAGAAAAATATTTTTCAATTTTTGATCCAGTGGTTTGCATTTGAAAGAATATGTTACCCTTCCCCTCCCATTTTTGACGCCACTGACATTTGAAGCAATTTTCATTCAATTTCGTATTCCTCAATTGTTTTCACGTGAAAACGAATAACCTTTACATATCAAAAAATTTGTAGTTTTCAAGATATTCAATGATTTCATGAAGTCTGCAAGATCACTTTTCAATAATTAATTTTTTTTTAAATTTCTTGTTTTTTTTCCAATAACTACCAGGTACTTATGGTTGGAATATGTAACAGGAACTAATTTATGAAACAGCAATGCATCTAAAACATTCGGAGAAGATTGTTGAAAATATCTGTCCAAACTTGTGATTTTATTTTGAACATCTTTTGTATTTTGTTGGCTGCTTAATTCTTTTGTTAATAAAATCACACTAGTTTGGACAGATATTTTCAACAATCTTCTCCAAATGTTTTAGATGCATTGCTGTTTCATAAATTAGTTCCTGTTACGAATTCCAACCATAAGTACTCAGCAGTTTTTGAAAAAAAAAACAAAAAACTTTTTTTTAATTGATTATTAAAAAGTGATCTTGCAGTCTTAATGAAATCATTGAATATCTTGAAAACTACAAATTTTTTTATATGTAAAGGTTATTCGTTTTTCACGTGAAAACAATTGAGGAATACGAAATTGAATAAAAATTGCTTCAAAAGTCGGTGGTGTCAAAAATGGGAGTGGAAAGGTAACATATTCTTCCAAATGCACACCACTGCACACTGCCACAAACATGCCCTTTTACATTTAAAAACAACCTGCCAAATGTCAAATCAATTTATCCATCCATTTTGAAGTTATCGAATTGAAACATTTAATTTTTCAAAACTTTAACACCCTGTATTTCGAAAAGTAAATGTGCTGGGCCCATTAATCCTCATATCATTCTGTCACCCTGTAGATATAGTTTGGTAAACCTATCTGGAGCTATGTGGTATTGGTAAGAGGCGAGAAAACCTGCCCGATATCTGTCATAAACGTTCCAGTGGCGTCCGGTACCTATTTTGTAAGAGACTGACGTGCTTTTTTTTCCGGTGCTACTGAGCCTGCAATCAGGGTTATTCTCTAGTTTTTCTTTTCCTTCCTAATGAATTTTTTTACCGCTGAAATACTGATTCCTGTGTAAAGAGACACCCTATCGTGCTTACGTTTAAGGGGTATTTTACTTTTCCTCTTCTTCTTCGCAAACTATAAAAACAATTGAACAAAGATATAAGACTAACTTTAACTGCTTAACTTGAAAAATGTGTTACTTATTTTAACTTATTTTATTTGAATCTTCTGAATTTCTTTATAAGTGAATTATTGGCATCTAGACTATTTTCAAAGTAGTATTAACATGTTACGACATTTATAATAAATACTTATATCAGCAATAAAATTACAATGTAAAGGTTCTGTCGACGATAATGATGGAACAGGTGATACATACAATAACATTGTTTTCTTCAATCAACATACATCGAGTAGTTATGCAACACGCTTCGCCGAATACACGCGCTGAGTGTTGTGTGGGTAGTCAGGGGCCGTTGGAGGTTGTGCAAATTTAAACCCAACATAATTGAGAATTTTTGTATTGGTTTATCAGGTATATTTCAGAATAAAATTGAATGAAAATTAACACGTTGAATGCCAGTGCTCAGTATACTGGACTGGACATAACATTACTTTTAGCCCGCTTCCAGGAATAGCGTTAAACGGTGATTCTCTATAGTTCGATTTATTTTAGCTATAGTTGAAGAAATGGACAATAATTTTGATCTGTTGAACTCAATATAACAACATATGTGCTACAATAGACAAAATAATGATGAATTTTTTTCTATTTTTGTATCGGGCAGGTAGCTTTACCCTGTATCAGGACGAAATAAATATTTGAATAAATCTGATTTGTACACATTTAAAACCGGAACAATTTATTCTTAAACTTATAGTAAGTAGGCTTATAGATGTGACCAATTTATTGATTATAAAAAAACAGTTATTCGCCGAGGTGCATATTATATTTTTTCATCGATCTTGAACAATATTCACTGAACACCTCATTCGTCCTACCCTATTTCTCGGTGGTGCAGAAATCAGGCATCTGTATCAGAGGGTCGGTCCTTTTGACCAGATTAACAAAGGGATATTGTGTTTTTTTTTCCGGTGGGAGGACTAATTGAAATCTCGCGAGGGTGCGTAAAGCGTGCGTGCATTCCGCATATAATATCGCGTGTGTCACTGTCTAATCATCTACAACACATTTATATTTCTTTGTTCAGGTTTCCTCAACTTATCTTAAATATAACGTTAAGGAAAATTCTATTTATTATATCATTTTTTTTTTGTTGCAGGGGTTGACGTTAACCCACGACCCCGCTACTAGCGATGACAGTGGCAGGGCTTCTGAACGTCTTACTGGATCTTCGGTCGCACCACGAGATGCTGACAGTTCACGAGACCGACTCAGTGATGTAAGTACCATAAAAATATTAATTTTAAAGCTTCCTCTACTGTCCACTAGATGGAACTTAACTGTAGTCAGTACAAGCTAGATTTAGATAATCGTAGTTCCAATTCCTAAACTATTTTGCTTACAAAATACCCGATATAATTATTCACAGCTGACAAAATCATTTTTTTTACAGGCGAGCAGTAGATGCAGTTCAGGAAAAGGATATATCGTGAGTATTTTTTTTATTATTAAAACAATACTTCTTGTACATGCCCAATTATTGTCACCTAGTTTGCATTATATCTTATTACTCATATCTCTTTACCACTATGGAAGGACTATGTCGATATTGTATTGAAAGCGGTTGTACTATACCGGGTGTCCCAAATTATCGTATATAGGCAATATCTCGCTTATTTGACAATATAATTAATAAATAAAAAAATTGCATTGAATGGCATTAAAGTACCTTTATTTTTCAGTATGCTAATAAAAAATTATTGTATCTTTATTGTATTTTCTATGGGAAGGGTTTGAGCCCCCAAAACACCCCCCTTATATACGTCCCTGATATCTGGTGTGACGCTACGACATGCTTCACGAATGCGTTCTTTCTCCCTCAATTTGATACATAAAATTCCCGCCGAAATTTATAGTTCCTGCGGCCAAACTTCAGATGGCTTTTAAAACAGTAGTCACTGCTGACAACGTTAGAGTTACCACTCTAGGTTAAAGTATTTTATGATTTAGAGGATCTTAAAGAACGCATTCGTCAAGCATCTCGTAGCGTTACACCAGCTATGATTCAGACGGGGCCTGCACAGCAACACTTTTAACACGTTTTGCAGGAAATAATTTTGAACACTTGTAATTTTTTGTTCGTTTTTTTGAATTGCCTCAGAGGTATTTTAGTTGAAATTCATACTTCATGGAATATTGATGCTTTTTTTCAATGACAATATACAGGGGGTGCCATTTGAAAATAAAAAGAGAGGGATAGCTACCACAGGGCTGTCAAATGTAAAACATTTTTTTTTATAAGTCATTTTAGGAAGGTACTTCAATGCCATTAAATGCAGTTTTTTTATTTATTAATTATATTGTCAAGTAAGGGACATATTTCCTGTATACGGTAACTTGGGACACCCGGTATTAGCAGAAAAC
>CAJUYG010000069.1:342441-353809 GCA_910591675.1 Galerucella calmariensis | reverse complement strand
GGTTTATTATGAATATCAAGGGCTTATATGGGTCTGATATTTTTTTTTAGGTCGTGAACTAAAAATTTTCGAGGCGCTGCTAAGTCAAAAATCAAATTGATAAATAACGGACACCCTAATATTTACTCCTATCGGATATAATATAATTTAAAAATAGTAATTAACTAATTAAAAGAAAAAACAAAGCAACAACAATAAAAAATTGAACGTATTTCACAGTGCTCTTTTTATAAAACGTAGGTATAACTATCTGTTTTCGCGTAGTTGATTTCATTAAATCACCTGCCGGTTAGCCGGTTTTGAAAAATAACTTGATGCGGGTAATTGGTGTCGTTTTTTATGGTAAATAGTTTCGCATTCTGCGCTACTCTACCAATTGCTTATACATTAAATGTCACTTTAATTAAATTTATTTCTTACCTTCCATATCAGTATATATATCAAGTTTTTGTTATTGAAACAAACAAAAAACTGTTACAGAAATAATTATACAGAGCATTTCAATTAAAACTATCCACCAAACTTTTATAAAAAAATGAAATATAAATATAAACTTTGTTCTCTACTCGCGTAGATCAAATTCCAACTAACGAACCCTTTAAAGTAATACAATGAAAATCTAATATTCCTCTCATTAAATCCATACGAATTCCATATTCCACACATCCTGCTCACGTTTAACCGATTCCGATGCGACGCGTCGCGACGTCAAAGCGTCGGAACATAACGTTTCGTCGAAACGACTCGCCAAAAAGTCTACAACCGGAAACGAGATTGTGAGCGATGAAAAGGGGAAATCACCGCGTAATGTGACAAGTACTTTATGTATCTGTCATCGCGACATGTAAAATGGGCCGCAAACGCCCGAGGCCAAATATCATTTTTCATGGTCCGATAACTGGCAGTGGCGTAGTCGAGGGTTTCAAATCTCAGATTAAATTATCAAGAGAACGAATTGTTTACAATTTTATGGTAAAATCGTGATAAAATATCGGAGCTGGCAACATCGCTTACTTACTTAACTTACGTATAATATTAGTTCCGATTAATTAATTGAGTATTCGTGTTTTGGGATTTTTTGGTAGTTTTGACATTTTATAGTGACATATCAAAAATTTTTCAAAAACTATTAAAAAATCCAAGCTTCTTTATAATAAAATTTCTTTTTATAATTTTTAATCAACTAGCATTGAAAAGTAAAATTAATAAGTTTGTTCCAATATTCTGACCCGGATCATCATCAAATAAATAATACATCAACCCACAGTCTTGCTACCAAATAATTGACCAATAATTCACACAAAAAATTGAAGAACGTTTCACGGGACACACGGTAAGAACTTAAGTTCCTTTTAAGCAATAATCAAATTTTTTGAATCAATAAATAAATACACATATTAATATAAGAATTTATTTTACTCTGGATGAAACTTGATTTAACAAAAATATACAGTAGTATTAATTATAAAAATCTTATCATTAAGTTGATTGGCACAAAGTACAATTTAGGCTGACAATCAACATTTTGCGCCTAGAGACTAGCTCTTAGACTGAGGAGAGAGCGCAAGAGCCCACGCGCGCAAGGCACATAACGTAACAACCTAACGTAACGGTCAGATCTTTTGCGTCTCGACCTCCCTCGCTCCAAGTAACGTAACGGTCAGACCAACCTAACATAAAGAACTAAAGTTCTAAAAAATCATAAAAATCAAATGATTAGTCTACTTTTTTGAAAATGTGTCAAATTTTAGGCGGTCAGATTTCCAAAAAATTGAATATTTATGTCTAATAAGTTTCTACTAACCCTATTTTTCTTACCTTGGCTATTTTTCAACTCTCTTTGCAGATTTTCATGTATGAATGATAGATTTTTTTGTACTAAAAATGATACCTGAGCTAGATAAAAATGACTCTGTCATAGGCGTGCCAACCCTACCCTACTTTACCCCACCCTAGCCTCCTGGGCTTATTGTGGATACTCCTAGTGTTCTGACTACAACCTATTCAGCCAATCCGTTCCCTGTATTAGTTCATACAGGTTCTTTGCTGGTTGGTTCTAGAAGTCTTCTGGAGTCATTTGGGTTCTGCCATACAGTTTCTGCCTTCTGTGGTCCAGCGACTCACAGCTGCATAGTATTTGCAGAGCTGTTTCGGTATCCTTTTTGCAACTTCTGCATGTAAGGTCTCCGTTATACAGCCCTATTTTGTTTAGGTGCTACATTGTGGGAAAGTGTCCCGTAAGTAGCCCCGTTATGGTGCGTAGTTTGTTCCTGCTCATTGAGAGCAGTTCTTTCGCTACTTTTTCTGATGGTTCTTTTATGAATTTCTTCCCATGTATTTGCCTGGGTGTATTCTTCCAGTGATTATTGTGTTGTTCTTTCACCCACCCTTTTAACCATGACCTAGTGGAGCATCTGGGGATGCCCACAGCAGGTTCGGGTCCGTTCATCAGAGTTGACGATCCTGCTCTTGCGAGTTCGTCAGCTTTTTTATTGCCAGCGATACCTTTGTGACCTGGGACCCACTCCAGTGTTACACTGTTCCGAGTCGCCAGTCTTCTAAGTTCTTCGCCGCATTCCCATACTAGCCGAGATGTCACCCTATAGCTCTGAAGTGCTTTAAGGGCAGCTTGACTGTCACTGTAGATCCTGATCTGCCTGTTGTTGTAGGCTCTCATATTATTTGCCCTTGCACATGCAAGTATTGCATAGACCTCTGCTTGAAATACCGAGGCGTATTTTCCTAGCGAAACGATTCCTTCATATTTGCTCGATTTGCTATATATGCCCGCTCCGGTGCCGAGCTCATTCTTTGATCCATCTGTATACCAGATCAGTTCATTCGCTTTGCTAAGTGGTGGTGCGTTCTATTCCTAAAGCTCCTTTCGATCTTTGATGACAATCTCGAAGTTCTTGCGAAAGATATATCTGGTGGTCTGTTGGCATTTTGAAAATGTCATCCACATGCCTTATCTCTGTGTGTCCTCTCTCATGTGCCATGTCATGGTCTGATGCTTTTTCCAGTCAAGTTGGTGCTGCACATTATGACACAATGTAGCGGAGGAAGGTCTCCAGCGCCGCTGTAGGAGTAGTCCTCATTGCCCCTGTAATGCCAATGCATGCAAGTCTTTGGACCTTGTTTAGTTTTAGCTACCCTACCCTAATCGGTCCTCCCCTATTCCTCCAAATATCAATCTATTAAAAACATTTTATAATTATTAAATTTTAACGTTCTTTCAATGATACGAGGAAGCAGTTTTTTATTCTTAAAATGAATTGCGAGAATTTTAAGGGCGGCAATATGCAAAAGCAATGCTCCGATTTGATATTTGGCCCCCCTAATAAAAAAGTCTGCGCACGCCTATGACTTTTGTATATAGTTTAATGTTCAAAAGGTCCGAATAAACATCTGGGAACAATCTATTCATATCGCACAACATGACGTTTTTTTATTGTAAAAATTTTACCTACTTCTGAAATAATTCAAAGAAATAAAATATTTCCTCGAGAAAACCCAATATATTTTCCCTGTGTAATCTCTTTGGCAATATACATTTGTTTTCCACTTTGAGATTTCCTTTTGTGCTCTGTTAACTTTTAAAATAGTAGAAGTAAAATATCATAAAAGACATGCAGACATCATATATGAAGTTATGCTGCGCTTAGTCCCCGCTAAAGCTATATAGCGTTCAACGGTGCTATATAGCACTTGCTGAAAGTATGGAACATGATTCAATTCCGTCGACATGGGCGCACCCAAAAAATATTTTTTCGGTCAAAATATTTTTTTTTCCTTGTCATTATATTTTTTTCGATATTGTACATTCAGTACAGGGTGTTTTATTAATAATTGTCCATATAGTATCTTTAGAAACCTTAGCCCGAAATATGAAGATTTAACTCAAAACACTTGAATAAAATATCCGAGATATTGAGTGTTTTTTTTAATTCTAAATTATTTTTGCCCATAGTTTTAACTCCTTGCAATATTTTTTGTTCCTACTTGGCAAAGAGCTTACACATGAGGTTACTTTAAACAGTGGTAGAAGATAGTTTTCCTCTATTACCAGAGGCGTTCGGTAGGGATGAATACTTTCTTTTATCCCCCTATAATATTTGCCACTGTCGCAACAATCGGTTCAGCGTGTTTTTTTGATTCTTCGTCACGTAACAATTTTTAACTTTGCCTACGCCTATGTACGTTTCAATACATTGTATTTCACGTCACCTTCTGGATATAAACTAAAAACTTATCTACGTCTCGTCTTGCTAAACTCGAGGAGTAAATAAATAAACCGAACATTGAGACGTAAAGCATATATATATAGAGCACACCCAGCTGAAAATATCATAAGAAACCCGAAGCATTCTCAACCGGAAATATATTGGGAAATACAGGGCGTCCCACTATAAACTAACACAGTTTGACGGCTTGTTACTCGAGAATGGAAAAAGATTTGGACGTGCAGTTTTCTCTAAACTTCTTATATCCCCTTAAAATTTTCATTGACATAGTTGCCAAATGTTTACTTTTTCCCGAAAGCGCCGAAAAAAAAAAAAGGCCATTTTTGAAACGAAATTATCGGTTTATTTTAAATACAACACCCTATATTTTTTAATACCATCTGAAAGTCCATTTCTTCCCCTTTCCAAAAATGTATACATTATCGGCATATACCGAAGTTTTTAGGGAAATATTTAATTTTTTATGAAACCATGTCAATAACTTCCAAACGTAAATTATCACATTTTAACAGCTTGGAAACGTTATAACTCGAAAGTGAGACAAGGGATTAATGAGCGGATTCCACTGTAATTATTAGAAATGTTTAAATTTTTCATGACACCGTTCGCATGTCTCAAAAGTTGTCTAAAATTTTCGTAAGAAATTTACTTTTGTTGATTAATAAAAGTGACCAGGATAATATTCAGAGCCATTTTTGACAGAAATACGCCTATACACAAGAATCGATATTAACTTGGGTACAACAATTTATAGAATCGGGAAAACTAGAAAGAAAGAAAACAATTAAAACAAACATTTTTATTTACATATAAGAACAAGGAACCAAACAACTTCAAAAAACATCAAAACAAAAAAAAATTATATTTAATAAATAAGTTGTATGGGACCTCCATCTGCATCTCCACATAATCCTAATCTCATCCAAAAATTTCGAGTTAGTTGTTTGGAAGTTATTGACATGGTTTCATAAAAAATTAAATCTTCGTTTCAAAAATGGTAATTTTTTTTTTCGGCGCTTTTGGGAAAAGATATACATTTGGCAACTATGTCAATAAAAAATTGAAGGAAATATAAGAAGTTTAGCGAAAACTGCACGTCTATATCTTTTTCCATTTTCGAGTAATAAACCGTCAAAAAATGTTACTTTATGGTGGGACAGGGTATTACAAACAAAAATGTAACGGGACTTTCATTTTTTTTTACATTTGAGAAAATATGATGTTGAATAAAGATCCGGCTCGAAGGGCCAATTAATATAAGAACTTTTTGGTCAAGAGTGATTATTAATCGTTTGCAACTGGATGTATTTTATGATTGAAAGTGTTGGTGAAAGTAGGAGACATCGATTTGCAAATTTTTATTTAATACATATTTCTTAGAATATTTCCTCAAAAAGGCATTAGAATTTGTACATACCTTCCACTATAACGTCAAAAGCGCTCTTATTGTGCGGGTTCAAAGGTCACTAACCATATGTATCAAATCAGAAGACACAGAGATTACCAAAATGTGAGATTACAAATATACCCGGAGAAAATAATGATGGTTAATGTTTCCTGCACACTGGTTGACGAATTTCCACTTTTTCATCCATTCTGAAAATAATCTATCAGATTAAGTACCATTTTTTTGCTTGGGAATGCAAAATACCGGAAAATTGCTTTTTATTATTCATATTGTCACTGAATTGTCAAAGTGACATAACTGACATTTAAATAAAAACTTCGCTGGTGAAAGACTTTTTAGAATCGCTGAAAACTAAATACATATCCTTTTTATTCCCGTCGAAATTGCATAAGTCTGTCTTATTCATCTTACGGATTTTATTTGGAAGTTATGATTAAACGCAATAAAACAAAACAAAAGTGGTGAATGTGTCTTTGTTGAATCGTATGACTCGCATGATAAGACTGCATTTGACTATGGTCGCCTTCATCCCAACAAAGTTGATCAGGTAGCGATTTTTAGAGTGATCCATCAGTTCCTAATTCTGCTGAACGTGCTAATAAAACCATCGACATGATATGTCAAATGTCAATGAATACAACAACTCAATTTTATTTGATATATACTACAATTATGAAATAGATATTCTAACCATTAAAAAATGGGATTTAATTACAATAAATTGAACTCCCCACTTTGGAGCATATTATGAAGAGTAGAATTTCCTGACAAACTATACAATTAATTAATGAAATAATAAGTCACCTCCAGCTGTTCACTCATTTTCACTAAAATACAAACTAAAATATCTCCAGACAAAGATATTTATAATATGTTTCCAACATGTCATAAATGACAGTTAATGCATCATCAATCGGTAGCGTGTAGCGTATTTTAATTCTGAACACGCGTTCAGCAGGAAATTGATGATCGCTTCGGTAGCGCTACGTTGTGATGAACGCGACCTATGCTTTTTCCGCTTGACACAACTTTTTTATAAGTACGCGAAACTTCTCGAAAATTCGAGAGTGATCAAGCAAAATCGGTTCGCTTCATGTTAAATGATTTATGCTGGTCAGCCCTGAGTTACAGGGTGATTAAAAAATATTCAACTTGTATCCGTTTTTGTTTTATCCGTTACTCTGTTATAATTAAGGACCTTTCTGGATCCACTCGGTAAACGAAAATCTTGTCGAGCGCATCCAAACGAGTGTATACAGTGAAAGCAAAAAAAAAAGATTGGTTTATTCAAGACTTGAATCTTGAACAGAGCTGCTCGTGTAGTCGTTTAGGGAGTTTTAGAAAAGGGTCTCGTCCTCTTGCCGGTTTTCGTATACTTGTCGCGTCGTAGAAGTAAATTTCCAGAGCACGTTTTCCTACCAATAAAATTTATTGGAATTACGTGGCTATCGACTCAGTGGAACGTTTAATGCTTTTCCCTTTTCTTTTTCTTTGTCTTTGTCGGAAGAGTGCAAATGGTGCTACTTTTGCCTGTCTTCCTCTGGAAGGGGTCGCGGGGGTAATCGGATTAACCTTATTTGAGGGGTTCGTCTTTTATGGTTGAATTTAAGAAACTGTGCCTTAAGTATGATTTGAATTATTAAAATTTACGAATTTCCCAGTTTTAAGCTAACACCTTGTATTTACGTATTTTGGGGTGACATTCACTGAGACCTAAAAAATCTATTGTGCTCCCTTACTTCTACTAAGTTTTTGGGGAGAGTCTCAGAAACTAGTAGATCCTTTAGTCCTATTTTCCGGAGGAATTTTAGGATGTCTGCAGACTCCAACTTAGATAAATGTTCCTCTTCTATCCAGTAATCTCCCAGGTGCTGTGCTCTAGGATTCTGAAGTGCTGTGCAGTTGGAAAGTATGTGGATGGAGCTTTCTTCTTCCATACCACAAAATCTGCATTCTTCTTCCTCCACTATTTTGAGCTTTTTCAGGTGCCCATTCAGGCGACAATGTCCCGTTAGGATCCCTGTTAAAACTCTTAGCGCAGTTTTACTTTGACTTATGCATCTTCTCTTTTTCTCGGCTTTACCTATTTCTTCCAATATTTACATTGGGGCTGATTCCGCACAAGGGTTCAGGCCCCCAGAATTTTCTCCCACTCTGTAAACTCGAAATTATATTTTTTTGCTCCAGAACTTTCAATATTTTTCAATAAAACATTTCAAACAAACAAATCTCTACACCGATTATGTCGAATCAGTGCCGACTTCCGTAATCCTTTCCGCAGGAATCCGGTCAAATGGACCACTCGATCTGCTCTCACCCTCGAAAAGAAACCGTCCTCAATATGGCATCCCCCATCGACGACAAAGACAAATCCTTCTCCCCCATCCCGAATCTTATAATCAGAGCCGGCTTAACATCGTTTATTCCACCAAAAACTCACTACATTTAACCGGCGTTTGCTCATAAACACATACTTTTCGCACGTGTTAGGAACAACATTTTTTCTACGAATGGGTGGAAAATAAAAAATAAAAGATATATATTAACATTAGGCTATTATGGTATTGGTCGCTCATTAAGGATGATTCACGTACAATGTTGCCAATGTTTTTTCCTCGAACGCCCTTCATCTTGAATACGTATGGCGTTACTAACATTTTTTACTAAGCAACCCCCCCAATCATTTTTCAGTTTTCTACCGCTTTTTTTGAAACACCCTGTATTTTAGATTATAAAAAACTGTACTAAAAAGCTATTTGTAGTGAATTTGAAATCGACTCTGTGTCGATATTGCCACGGGACAGAAATCGAGATACCATTGGAAAAATTCCTTGGCGCTCTCCGAATAGCTCTGATGCAGAGCTCTCCAGAGATTCATGAATAAACTTTCCGGGAGACATCGTCAAATTTTATTATAAGCCATTGGCGATGAGCTAAAAAAACAAGAAAACGAGATTATATACCTATACCTTCCCCGAAGGGACGTACTCTATTTGTTATTGAGTCTTTTCACTTTCGTGACGCTCTGGTAGAGATATACATATTCCATCTGCATCCAATCCAATAAATATTAATAATTGTTCTGGAGGTACAATCAACACTACCTACTATTTGCAAAAAATTAATAAATTATTATTGACATACTGTAATAGTAAATATGATATCAAAAATTACTGATAATAGGAAATAAACCAGTTTCCATTGGAAATTACTCCCAAATTTTAAAATAAAATTCAAATTTCAATGCACTTTCCGACCACAAGCCGAGGATTTCCGAACGCTACCGATGATACGTGTGATGTCATATCTCTTATGTCAATATGGCCGGTATTGCATTAGGTTATGTGTAGTTGTGTGTTTATATTGTATTTTAATCAACTATTAATTGCTTCATCGACGTAAAAATATCATTTATATGTTTGTTAGAGACCATTACGTGTTTGTGAGTGCTTTTTTTTTCATTTCTAAAAGTCAACGTAAAGTGGAAAGTGGACATAAATATTCGATATTTCCGAGGATATTTTAAAACTTTTAGAAGAATATATTTTATTTACTAGTTCAGTGTTCAGTGACGATTTTTTCATATTTTGTGAGTAAAGATATGGCTCGCGAAGGTTTTGTAAAAGCACAAACTGATAACTTGCCCAAAGTAGCACTTTCAGTCCTTTTGGCATACAAATAACTATTCCAATAGCCTTTTCTCTATAATTACAAATTTCTGTTTTCATTTCAATCTATTTGTAACATTTTGCCAATTATCTAGAATAGTGTAAATGTCCCATTAAATATCATCTTTGGGGTTGGAATATAAACGAAAATACCGTCGAAATAGACTCAATAAGGAGTGCTTGGAATTTATTAACACAGCGGTTTACGAGCAGCTTTGGAGTTAAACCCACCCCCCCCAAAAAAAAAGGCTCGTTGGCTCGTAAAGCGCCTCCATGTAACGAGACCCGAACCCCTTACGGTTAGTGACGATATAAAATGTTTTATGGGGTGCTTTTATGTGAAAGATTTTCCTCGAAGGTCGTTCCAGAGGAGAAGAAAAAAATGTCGGATGTGATCCACGTGAATTTATCCAGAATTCGGTTAGGGTTGTAATTTAGGTCAACATTAGAACATTATAGAAATGTTATTAATAGTATATTATGAGATTTGCATTAATATATTATGCAACGATTTATAACCATCACATGAGAGTTGCGTACATTATTTTTTCTACGAACAGGAAAATTTTTATGAATTCAACAACATTGCTTTTTTTATACTTTTTTTTATTAACAATAAGTAATGAAATATGAAAAAAAAAATTTTATTCCTACCAAATAACCACTATAATAACTATGTGTTTCCTTTTTTCAATGTTAATTTTTGTAATAAATCACTTAATATTCCCGAAACAGTTGACACACCCTACCTATATATATAATCTTTTTTTGAAAAAAATGCGCATTTCAAAATACAAATCGACTTTTTCAAGCGTTTTTCCCGTTTTTCCCCATTTATTCGTTTTGTAATTTATTCCATTTGGTTGTTGCACACTGTATTAAGGTATGTAGGTCATAATCGGATGGAGAATTGAATGCAATACCAATGAGATTGTAATGAATACTGTAATATGTGGTTTTCATTTAATGCACAAATTAATTTGTGCTGATAATCCAACTACATCAATAATTAATATTTGATATATTATTGTTAGTTTGGTGAATAGTACACCATTAAATATTAATCTATAATAATCATTTAGTAGAGATAGTCATAAATATAATAATAACTGTAAATAGAATTATTTTTCCACATTCTTAATAATCTGTAGCTGCATCTGTAAAGTAGGAAGGGTGAGTGTAGGCTCATAGCACTTAGGCCGCATGCGACCCATTGTACATCCTCCCGAGGAGTTGTCCTCCTAGGTCATCGTCCATCCTGTTCTTCCCAGGAAGATGGACAGGTCACTAGGAACCATCTTCTTTATATCGGCAGGTGTAGGCCAAGCCAAGACTCACCGAACACACACTCCCTTATTGACGATAACTCCGGACACTCGCATAAGACATGCCTGACAGTTTCATCTTCCTGTTCACACATCCTGCATAGAGAGAGAGAGAGAGAGAGAGAGAGAGAGAGAGAGAGAGAGAGAGAGAGAGAGAGAGAGAGGAAAAGACAGTAGTCGGTTTTGTTCAAAATGCATCAAGCGTTAAATTCGTTAAATTTGTGTGCAATAGAAAGAGAGCAAGAGGTACAACGAAATATAATTATTAATGAAAAGTTCAGTAACCGAATTAAACCGAACTGAAAATTGCATTTCATTTCATTTGAGTTCGAGCGAATGGAACGATTCGGATCCCGATATAATGCCGCCATACCACACTACGTCCCTACGAAATTTAAACTTTTCCGCTTAAAGAGTTAGCTTTGAATACCTACAATGCTAATAAAATCCAATTAGAAATTTGGAGCCGGCTAGATTATTAATTTTATCGAAAATCTTCCCTATATACTTTCACGCTTCACCGGACAGGGCTTGGCAAATTTTCACCTGCAAACAAAACTCGATAAAAATAAGAAAAAAAATCCGCCAGGAGGTCATTAAAAATTTGTAAGCGCACCAGCAATTTTACGACGTTAAAACAAATCTATCAACAGTTTAATACCCTCTTAATTACGAAATCAAACCATGTCCGGTAATAAAAACATATCATTACGCCAAAGCCAA
>CAJUYG010000069.1:323263-342431 GCA_910591675.1 Galerucella calmariensis | reverse complement strand
AATTTGCTTGTTCCAGTGGACCCCCCATTTCTACCATATTTCCAAAACTCGACAAAAATTGTGAAGAGATTAGATTTAACTATGAAAATTTGAGGTAAAGATGAGTTCCAATGTAAACTTCTTCAGTTTCTATAGTCCAGAGGCTCCCAAACTTTTTTTTCCCATAGATTAGACTGTGAATATTTGATTTAACTATGAAAATTTGAGTTCCAACTACGAATTGAAAACAAATCAAGCTAAAAATCGCCAAACTATATGGGTATGAAAAAATTTAGCAGTTTTGGCATTCTCGTTATAGAAAAACCCTTCAAATTCCAAATATACGACGGTCGAGTATTAACCAGACAAAAATTTACAGTGGAATCTCGCTCGTGCTTCATCCATCACTCCTATTAAGCTTATCTGTATTTTCGATCGGAAAAAAACTAGTCGACTAAAAGTGCTACTTGTATTGATAAAAATAAGATACAAAAAGAGAGGACTGAAAAAAAATTCATTGTATGTAAATAAGAACGTCGTTCTGGTACATACAAATTGTCTAACACGATTTATTTTCGTGCCCACGTACTCTCTACACACACACACGCCATCTGTAATGCGACGTTTGTTTTCTTGTTAATGTAAATAATTTTACATAATGGCGTTCCATTGTTCGGAGGTCCGCCGTGTCATTTTAAGAATATCTGACGTTATTAAGATGTACGTAGTTGATAAAAAAAAATAGCGTTGAATACAAATTTTTACGCGGATATTGAATACAGTAGTCACCCCTTAACCTTCCAGCCAATATTGTTTCTTGAATTAGATTTGAATGGGGGCCTGAACCTGTCTAAACTGATTTCGCAGGTAGTTTTACATTGTATACTGAAGTTGTCACTATTGTGTGTACCCAGCTGTAATCAACAAAATAATTAATAACCATAGAAGTGAAAAACCAAACACCACCAACATAACCTCGCCGAGTTTCATGTAAATATTTAAAAGCTTCTTTAATATGAAATTCAGGGTGTAAGTGCGCTGAAGGGGGATCGTATCCCTATTTCGGGGTTTTGGAAACTGTGTATAGAGGAAGTTGAAGTAGGATGGAAAAAAGGGGGAGTTCGACCGCTGCTCCGTATCAGCACTTTCATCAATTTTCAATTAGCCTTTCTTTTCGTTTCGTTCGGGCTTTTGGTCTCTTTTAATGAATGTCGGTAACCACCGTGGGACGTCCCTATTCAGTGACGTCGTTGAAAGATACGAGGGAAATTGGAATTCTGCAAAATATGTTTTCCTATTGGGCGGAGTAGAATTCAAAGAGACCTCTGGCGGAAAAAATTGTAACTGTCGCAACTAGTAAAATAATTCGTTTTGCATTGATTTTGGATTATATGCAAGTCAACGTAATTACCGTAAATTCGTACTATATTAAAATCCCAGGTGATTTTTACATTTTGCTTGAACCTCGTATACTTCTAACCCAACCTCTGCGCCGCTGTGTGTTATATTATTTTTTTTTGTCCTTTTTTTCTGTTTTTAAAGCGGAACCCTCCGAAACCGCAATATGTTTACATGGACGTTTTGAAAAGTATGGAAGAAAAATAAATTAAAAAAGATTTGCAGAAATGAGTAAAATGATTCTTTAATTGGATCTAGTAACTCGGGCGCTTTTTTGAAGGTCGTTTATTTTTAAATCAGTTTTTTTTGTATATCAAAATTAATATTCTTTTTTGATTCAGGTAAGTTACTATTGGATAAGTTTCTTTTTTATACATTGAATAAAGCCTTAATAAATGATTTATAATTAAAATTAAAGCACTGTGAACTGTATAGTATAGAAATAAATTATTTGCAGAACATCTTATCGCTATAACTTTCTAATCCTAAATTGTATATAAATGGTTATAAATATTTGTATCAAAATATTCACGTTTCATGTTAAATGTTTTCAAACCATAAATGTATCATACAAAAGCCACAATATTATGAATTGACGAGGCTAGGGGAGAAATCAATCATCATTATGTCAATAATAAATGGACCGACATTATTATTCAACTTCAACAATATAGTTATCATTTCGGTAACAATATTTTCCAGTTTTATTACAATTTATTTTATAATGATATCCTTTTATTAATTCCATTCATTATTTGATGCATTTTGGGAAAATACGGGAAATTTACAGGGTATTCACTAAATGTACTCGTATTTTAGGTATAGTTTAGTTCAAAATATATCGTTGGCTTTTTTTAATTCCAAAGTTTTTTCTTAGACTCTTATATACGGAAATTATCAAAATTATAAAAAATGCCGAGACACGTCAACTTTTGAATTGAGTTGTGCGTTATTTAAACATAAATTTAAATGTACAGGGTGATTCACGCAAGTATGCCATAGTCGGTGTTGGTTTGTTTACTGAAACACCCTGTATATTTGCATATTTTTGAAATCCTCTTAATGAACCGATTCCAACAAACTAGATAATGTATGGTCAATTATGAATTATACAGGGTGAAATTTTTATTTTCACAGTTATTAAACACATACATAAAATACCTGATGTATTTGATTTTAATACATTAAAATAAATGCTCAAAATGTTCTCCACCTAATTGTTGGCAATAGCACAGTCTCTTATAGAACTTCTCCTTAACTTTGTTTAAAGTTTGAGGTGAAATATTCCGTATTTCTGTAGTTATCCTGTCTGAGGTCGACAATGCTAGTTGGTTGTGTTGCATATATTTTGTTCTTGAGATAACCCCACAGAAAAAAATCTAACGGCGTAAGGTCTGCCGATCTAGCTGGCCACTCAATAGTACCTCTTCGTCCAATCCATTTATTGGGGAAGATTTCATCTAAATAAGTTCTTACCATTAAAGCATAATGGGGTGTTGCCCCGTCTTGCTGGAACCAAACATTTTCATTCGGTAAGCTAGGATCTATTGCGTTGGGATATAAGTTTGCCAACGCAGGAATAACTTCATTTCTAAGCATATTTAAATATTTTTCATCTGTCAAATTTCCATCTATAAATATAGGACCAATAATATGGTCGCCTATGATACCGGCCCAAACGTTCACCTTTTGAGGGTACTGAGTATGTGTCTCACGCATCCAGTTCGGATTTTCTGCTGACCAATATCTACAATTCTGTCGGTTTACATCTCCATTCAATGTGAATGTTGATTCGTCAGAAAAAAGAATGGTACCCAGAGCTATCTCATTTCTGTTCAGCTTATTCATCAATCTTTCGCAGAAATCCATTCTACGATCTGGATCGTCCAAGTTTTCTGAATTGTGCATGAATTTTAGACACAGTACTTTGTGAAATATTAGGCAATTCGGGATACCTGTGATTAAATAAGTGTGCCACTTCAACTTGACTTCTGCAGTTATCCCCGTACCAAATCATCATTAAAATCTCAATTTGGTGAGTCTCAGTTAAATATTTCATTGTTATGTCGACAAGGAAAGAGTGTTTGACAAAGATTTTACTTTTTTAGTATAAACTGTCAACACATCAACAACTGACAAAATAGAAAACAATCCACATTATTTACCGATTTTGTCTAATTTTTGGCGTTTTTAGGCAATTTTTAGGTATTTATGATAAAATTCATGGGCGTAGCAGGTTTTGGCTAATATACAAATACGTCTAATAATTAGTTAGTTTAGATTTTTGATAAATCCATATTTAGCTAATTTTAAAATTTCACCATGTATCACCATAATTGACCATACATTATTTAGTTTGATGAAATCGGTTCATTAAAAGGATTTCAAAAATATGCAAATATACAGGGTGTTTCATTAAAAAAAACCAACACCGACTATGGCATACTTGCGTGAATCACTCTGTACATTTAAATTTATGTTCACATAACGCACAACTCAATTCAAAAGTTGACGTGTCTCGGCATTTTTTATAAATTTCTAAAATAATGACATAAAGAATTTTTTTCTATAAGTGGTTTCCACACAGTATAAAAACGTGCTGTCGATACATCAATTTTTATTAAAAAAAATATACCGCTCGAAACCGTCAAATCAATTTTTCATCATAATTTTTTTTGTTTTTCGGTCTCGTCCGGTGACATACGATCCCGCGTGGTTATATCTCGTAATGGAATTCAGTTAGGCGGCTGTGATCGTGAATTTACAACCCGAACGGATCGTTTAACAATTGTTTATTGATGCCCAGCAAGACGCGGTAGACTATTATTATTTTTGCTTCCCATTCAAATGTCACATCGACGTATAGTTTATGTTGACGTATCGCTAATTGTCCGCTAGGGATGCGCCGATCGAAGCCCGAAGATTTTATGGCACTTTTTTTTAGTTGCAATGTTTTTTAAAAGAAAATTTCACGATCGCTGGTGGTTTTTAAATGTCTTTATTTGTAGAACTAGAAGTTTAGTTAAGAGCACCAAAAAAAAACGATGATCGAATGTCAATAAACGTCAAAACAAACTGGGGAATTTTACCAGTGGATCTGACAACGTCTTGAAGTTTTGCCAACCCGGTAGCTGTAAATTGCCCTGGCTGTTAAGGATAAATTATATTTACGGCTGGTGAATTAGTATTTATTCTGATAAGCAGGAAAGTAACTAAAAATGACATTATCGTCTTTTTATCGTTAAAATCCTATAGTAGGAAAGCTTTTTCAAATTCTACTGTATATAAAGGCACGTCCACACATTACCGGTGTGAGCTGAGATTAACTGAGGCAAAAGTAACGCACCTAATTCCTTCAATCCTCACTTCAACTTTTGATCGACTTTACTTGGCAGGTTTGCATGTCGATTTCGACTTGTTCTAGCATATCTTCAGCGAGACGCTTTGGCGGTTGAGTTTCTGCAATTGCATCGGAAAAAATGCATCCACTTTAAATTAATTGAAATCTTGAAAGATCGATCGGTCAAAATTCCTACTATTTGACAATGTGATGATCAAGTACCGAAATCTGCGTTGGTTTTACAAAAGAATCCACTTTTATCATCGGAATTCGATCAATATACAAAAATTGTTCGTGTGAATAGGACGATTCTAAAGCCGATTATACGTTTACTCGACCGGCATCCGGCATCTGGAATTGATGGTTATTGGAAATTTAAGCCTCGGAAAGACTTCAAATGAGAAAATTCGGATAAAGCCAGGTTTATGTATACGTTAAAAGCGGTGTTGCCAATAATTAAATAAACTGGCTCAATTTTTTTTGTAAAATTTAATTTTTAGGTAGGTACTTTTGTTGAAAAATGTCAATCTATATTTGAAATTTTTTATATTGGCACAATTTAAAGCCTATGGGTTGTTAAATTTTTGCAAATGGTTTCAATGGGAAGATGATTTACTGTATATCAAACGATTTTGATCATGGATTTCCATCTTCACAGACAGCCAAGCAGCGCTAAAGGCACTAAACTCCGTAGAGGTCAATTCTAAGCTAGTATGGGAGGCCAAAAGCCACCTCATAAAATCCAATCTAAATCATCGATTAGAAAAATCGTAGATTTCACGATATTTCTCAACTACCGGCAACGCTGGCTAGCAAAAAATTTTCGTATTCTTTTTATTTCGACATTGGTAAATACAAACTGCGCGGAATTGATCTATGTGGTTGATAAATACGTAAAAAAAATTGGAAAAAAAGTGAACCAGGACTATACCGGATGTATTATAAATTCCAGACAACAAATACGTTTTAAATGGCTGTTGATTATTCAATAAAAAAAGCATTGTATTGTAATGGATTTGAAATGAATACAGGGAAAATGAAAAATGATTATTACGAGTTATAGTTAAATCCGTTCAAACTGTAAAGGGAAATCAAAAAAACTTTTTCTAATTTTGACATATAAAGTGACACTTTTTAAAACTGATTGACATTGTGAAACGTCTTACTTTTTGTAACTAGTTGCATAAAGTAATATTTTATGCAATTGGTGACGAAAAATGTATTTCAAAACTAGTGACAAAAAGAATTATTCTATTTATTAAACTGTTATAATACAAGTTAAAAACATAAATTATAAATTAATTATTTATTATAAATATTGATAACACAATTATTGCAATTATTCAAATTAATTCCCGACGACATATTTTTTTCATTGCTCGAACTTGCTGTTATTTGGGAAGAGGCGCACATTGCATGAGATGTTTCACCAAATATTTCTTGCGCTATAAGTTTTTTATTATTCATGGAATTTTCAACATATCCCATGCCTCTTTAATTTTGAAATATCAGCGCCACTGTCTGCTAGGAAAGTGGCAGAGCTTCTTCTGAAGCAGTGGCAAGTATGTAGAACAGGATTTGAAAGACCAAGAAATTGTGCAATAACTTTTGGCAGAGTGCTAAATGTGTTAATTCCCACAGGATTTCTGGTACATTTTCCATTCGCATATTTTACAAAAAATCTGTTGTGTTTAAGAACCTGGGGACGCAACTTAATATATTTTCTTAATATTTCAACAAGATTGGTATTTTCAATGTCTCCAGTGGTAATTGCAAACTGCCGTATAACTTTTGTTTTTGAAGGTGGGATATCAACACGAAAATGGCTTCCTTCGTCTATAACATTTTCAACTGGGAGAAATGTTAATTTTGCTTTTCTGCATGCTCCTGCCATTCCAATTATCATTGCAACCTTAGCTATTAAATATTCTTTGTCATCAGCTTCCACTAAAAATTTGGCAAAATCTTGTTTAATAAAAACTTTTGACTTTTTAGCACTGTACCCGTTCGCTTGCCTTTTAATATATGCTACCAAATTTGTATATTTTTTAATATCAATATTCCTTTTCAGATTTAGTTCAGACCTTAACATTGAGTAAAGTGTCCATAATGTGGAAACTTTTAGATCTTTCTTACCCTCAAAATATGCTAGTAAAACTTTCTCATTAACATGTTTAATATTCTTCTCATCACATCACGTACCAAATTTTTCGTATGCCAAATCATAAACTGCCTTTGACTTTTTGGGAATTACTGATAATAGAGCATTACCTGCTGCCTCTTCAATATCGCTTGGTAGCTCTTCAGAACTTGAATCACTCATTTTTTAAAAATAAAACTAAAAATATATCAATCTCGCTAAAAACCTTCCGTCTAGACTTTTTTACAAAATGTCAAAGTGACAACTAACATGAATCAACAACAACAAACTAAATTTATGTTTTCTAAATTTTCAGTCACATAATGGTACTCATTATAACACTGGTTTTCATTATAAAACTGAAAAATTGACCAATAAAAATTTACATTTTCAAATACCCAAGTAGGCAGACCCATTATTTTCTGTTAGACAGCTTGACAGTGTTTTATGACAGTTTAAGTCTTTTGCGTCAGTTTTCCAAAGAAACGCAACCACTAGACTAAAAATACTTAATGACCAAGGTAAATACACATTTAAACTTATGAATTTTTGTTAACAATAATTTATTACTAATTTTGTATAATAGTTACATACCTATATACACTTTATGCTATTAGTTCAACAATGTTAGTGAGGAAAGGCGTCGCATAAGGTTGTTCTGATCTGTACGTGCCGGGTTCGAATCCCGGGTAGTACATTTTTTTTATATTTTCTTGAATAAAATTTCTTCGTAGAAAAAATAGTGTATGCAACTCTCATGTAATGGTTATTAATACATGATCGTTGTATAATATACTATTATCGTAACTATCGTCAGTTACGATCCATTTAGAAACGAACACGTCTCGCGCTCGGGAAATTTAAAATTAATGCAGCAAATTGCTGGAAATGACTTTGTTTATCTGTGAATAAGATCTGAAGAGCGAGATTGTTTTCATCTTTAACGAGTTACTCGTTAAATTGAAGGAGCCGAAACAATCTGCAAAAGACGGTGATAAAATTACAATTTTTGATGTTTGTCACAGTAAACCGGATGTAAAAAGTTGAAATATAAGAAATATTCCCAAAGTTATTGACATTTAAATGACCCACTTTAGTGGAGAAAACTAAAAGATACTAAGAAAAAGATCGTGTAAATATAGCTTAACCGTTTTGGGGGAAAAACGCAAAGACAGCGTTATCAATATGCAAATGCAGTTCTCCAATTTGAATTAATATTACGAGCGAGCAATGCGGACATTATTATTCAGAAAACGGCGAGTTATTAACACTAAAAAGTTATCTTTTAACTTTTATAACGTATACAAGGGCGGACGCCGTATCTAATGACGACGCCATTTCTTTTAATAATGAAATCTTTTGATTACATTTATCGGTAAAAACCTTAAAAATAAAGATAAAAAAATCAAATAGGCAACCATGGAGTCTACCGAATTGAACCTCTGAAAATTTGTTCTCTTACTTCCATTATAAATAGAAATTTTATCAAATAAAATGACCTGTTCGAAAAATTGTGTGGCACGCTCATGATATAGAAATTTTGCAAACAAATTAATCTCTTATATTAATTTTATAGCACTTCCATGGTAAATGGAATTTTTCACACACAAATGAACCCCATTTCAAAAATTTTATCGTGCATCCATGATGGGAGGAAATCTGTTCAAAAATTAATTAAGCCCCTTAAAAATTTTTATCGCACGTCCTTGGTAAGTGGGATTTTTTACAAATCAATGATTACCATTACATAATTTTTTTCTTATAGTACTTATATATAGAAATTTTTGCAAATAAATGTTTCCACTTGAAAAATTGGATGGTACTCCCATGGTTGATGGAAATTTTCACACAAAAAGTAACCCCTTTTCGAAAATTTTATCAGACGCCTGTGATGGGAGTAAATTTGTCCAAATAAAATAATCACCTATAAGAATCTTTAATGCACACCATTGGTAAATCGTAATTTTCACAAATCCGTAATTCCCTTATACGTACATAGGAGCATAGGCGTGCCTATAGGTGCAGGGTGGGTCATGACCCACCCTAATCGGTCCACCCCAATTCCTCAAAATATCAATCTATTAAAAACATTTCACAATTTTCAAATTTTAACGTTCTTTCAATGATAAGAGGAAGCAGTTTTTTATTCTTAAAATGAATTGCGAGAAATTGAAGGGCGGGAATATGCAAAAGAAATGTTTCGGCGTGTTTCTTTGTTTTTTCATCAAAAGACTCCGATTTGATATTTGGCACCCCTAATAAAAAAGTCTGCGCACGCCTATGGATAGGAGTATTTTCAAATAAATATTTCCCTTTTAAAAATTGTATGGTACTCCCATGGTAAATGAAAATTGTCACACAAAAATGAAACCCTTTTCAAAAATTTCGTTCTCAAAATTTAAAACAACAAATAACATATTATGCCAATAACAGCCCTCGGGATATACAATACAAACCAACATAAAAGCCAATAGTATTGTATTATAGTGTAGGAGAATAACAACAAATATTCCTGGAGCACGCGTCAAAGGGAGAGACAGACTTAAACACACAAAGTAATTAGGTATTATACGTATGAATGAGTCCCTTTTATGAATGAACGCATCGACTAAATGTGTTTCGATTCCGCTTTAATTAATTATCGGGTACGATTCACAATTATAGTTCGAGATTATGGTGGGATAATATGGGGGATATGTTCGTGCGTTAATTTTGAAAAAAAAAATGAATATTTTTCTTTAGATTTACAAGTTAATAAAACAAAAAATGTCAAAGTGCTACATCTCTTGGTGTTAGAGAATTGAATTTCACTCTACGATATCCTATTTCCTTCAAACTGTACTTTTTACTGTTTTGTATAGTTTAAATGTCCCTTGTTTTGGGCTTAAAAATAAATGCAATGGAAATGAAACATTAAAGCAAAATAGCAGGTAAAACGAAATGGGACAAAGTAAAGAACGAAGCATAACTAATCAAGACCCAATAATATCAAATTTTAAAAAGAAAAAATTGAACTGGTTTGGGCTCCTAGTAAGAATGAAGCAAGATAAAATTGCGAGAAAAGTTATGGAAATGAAAAAGTTATGGAAATCAAGAAAAAGACAAAGAGGAAGACCCAGGAGGAAATGGATAGACCAGATTGAAGAAATTGGAAATCACAAAGGAAAAACATTGGGAAAGATGAAGGCATTAGCCAGGAACAGAAAAGAATGGAAAAAATGGGTACAGGAGGAACTCCAATCCGACTTCTGAGAAGGCATATGGATAAGATCAAAAAAGAAAGAAATGTTCCTTTGTAAACATTGGTCCTATTTCCTTCAAACTATGCTTTATATACTGTTTTTTATTGTTTAAAATGTCCCTTGTTAATATTGGTAAACTCATTTCTTATTCTTGTCTCCCAATATGTTTTTCATTGCGTTCACACCCCCTAATATCGTTTCTAGTACAGTAAAAAGAGGGTTTGAAACCTCCTTTTGGAGACAGTAAACCATTTGTGATCACAAAGCTCCGTCAATGGATCTGCTCAGATTTTTACACTGTCTATGAAGCGTTATTTAGCCGCTAGAGGTATAGTTTGGCAAGTTTATCTGAAGCTACGGGGCATCGGTAAGAGACGAGGAAACATGGCGCATATCTGTCATAAACGTACAAACCGAGGTACAAACGGCGTACGGTACCTATTTTACCAAGTAAAATTGGAAATACAAAGGTCACTGACAATACCAACGCCAATGGATAAATCAATATCAGTCGATTTACGAAGTGAGAGGGAAGAACACACGCACGTGCTTGCCAATAAGAAGCTTTCCATAAAAATCACCAATTATGTAATTCGGAGGGTGTGGTAATTATGGTTTTCGTACAACGCTGCCAGAGCTTGAAGAAGCCCATAACAAATTTGGAAAAGTGCTCATCTTTTAATATTCATAAATTGAAAAAAATAATAATAAAAAGTCCCTTTTCTAATTGTTATCACTACATACTTAGCACTTTAACTTTTTCATAGTTAAACGTGGCAATATCGAATGTTTTCTTTCTTTCACGGCTTCAAATAAACAAAGTATACTCCATAGGGCACAACACCTTTAGAGTACTTGTTTCTACCATGAGTCAACTTTTATAAGTAACATAAAACTCCTCCGCTCCAACCTACGTCTATATTTCAGTTTCTAATTAACGCGTTTCACAAATATTTGTAGTAATTGATGGCACCAGCTTTTTAGCGAACCGGCATAAGAAATTTACATTTGGTGTCAAAGTGAAGACGACTGTTTTCAACTGAACATGTTATTTATCACAATATTATCCGTTTATTATTTTCAAGAAGCTACTGAATTTTTAATGATCTTAAACTATACATACACCTGGTATCTTATATAATTATTTCCAGGGATATTTCGCAATGAATCACCCTGTATTTCAATACGTCTTCTTGAAACTTTCATTTCATTTTGATTGCAATAAAAGCCGCTCAATTCGTTCATAAATATCAATCCCACCGTACAAATACCATATAAAGGGAGTTTAATAAATCAAAATTTGAAAACGCCAAAACAGAGGTTAATAAATCAACCACACAAAAGACAAATTGATAGAAAACTAATTTCATTTCCCTCTCCAGTTTATCTCAGTGATAACGTTATCAAACCGACAACACACAAATATCAACCCACTCCCTCACGCCGGCGGCGGTCTTCTTCATCCACCTGATCCAGCAACCCCTTATCGCCCAAAGTACGAAACACGCCACCAACACAATTTAAATAAACATCTCGCTGCTACTAGCGATGAATGTAAAACTGTGTAACTGTAATCGACCGTTCGGAACTAGTTCGCGATAACGTAAAGTCGCAGATAGATAGATTCTGGGTCGTAGATAGGTAGAGCGCTTGCGTAAAACATTCGCCGGTTCGTCAAGCTGAAGCGCTCTTTAGATAGATCCGTTCAGGCGTTCAGTGCGAGCTGAAATACGACAGCGTACGTGTATATATATAGTCGAATGAGAAGAAGCAGTACGCGACCTAGTTTCTAGCTAGTGTGTCAGTGTTTATGTGAATTTTCCTCTTTTGGATAACACTCTCTATTGGATACAGTGTGTGGCGAAATTTTCTAGTTGACAAAAAAATTTTTGTAAGGATTTACCTATTGTTTTTTTATTTAATCTTGCGATGCTATTATTTTTGGGTGGAGACTGAAAGAAACCGCGAGGAAATGAGTACATTTTATTGTTTAAAATTCTCAGTAAAAATTGAAATTGTTATTTTGTAAGGTTCTGTATTGTTTTATGGTTATTTACTTATTTTATATTCACTTTGGAAGTATAAATAACACATTTCAAAACTATTTACGAGATGTATTTCGATATTAAAAATATTATCTCTTTGATAAACTCAAGATGTTTAAGGTCAGGTCAGTTGAGGTGGCTACTTTATTGGCAATATTTTGGTTCTTGCAAATATGTTTATACGATCTGTTATGGTTTTTCGTAATTTATTGTCTATATACTTTACCACTTTTACATCAAATATGACGATCTTCGTACATAACTTAATAATAACACCTGAGTTTGATAACCCGGAATGAATCCTTTGGACTATTTCCTGTGGGTTCACTTAAAATGCATCGTTTTTAAAATAAATATTCAGGAGAGGATTATCACAGAGATAAGGAAAATTTTCACTAATTCACTGACAGTATACCTTGTTATGATTTATTTATTTGTATATAAATTATTTAAATTCTGGCAACAATTTAAAGACCACCATAATATCGGCGCCTTAACACAAGACCGTTTTCCAGATAATTGAAGCGTTCCATACTTGAAACTCACCCTGTATACACAAAACAAATATATAAATACTTATGTGAAAGTTTTCAGCTTATATTTAACGATGGTTACATAACTTTTTTTGTTTAGGAATTCGTGTCAAATGTTCAAAGATTTAACTCGCCTCATATCAGAACGTTTAAATATTTGTTATTTGCATAAGTTTACCAAGAGTCAATAAAGTCTTTAAATATGTGGTATTATTATATTTACATTTAAATAATGTTTAACAAAAAAATAAGATGCAATAAATAGGAGGTGCGATTATTTAGGTACTTGTTTCCATAATAATCCTTAAAAAATGTAGCTGAAGAAATACTAAGAGATGAGCCCTTTGATTGAATCTTTGTTGAGGTAATGTCGTTGACAGTTTACACAGAGAATGAGGCAGCCAATGATACAATTGAACCCAGGTTTGTGTTGCAAATGCAATACGCATATATAAAGATGGTTCAAAAACTAAAGAATGCTCAGGATATGGAGTTTACTCCAGAGCACTAAACCTAAGGATTAAGTGGGGAATGGGAAACAATACCAGCGTGGATCAAACAGAACTAGCAGGTATCTCAATTGTCAGAAAAGGAATTTCTGGCAAAAACATAACAATCTGCACTGATAGTAGACAAGCCCTACTAGCCTTGAACAGACAACGTGTTATATCGGGGCTAGTACTAGAGTGCCACCAAGATTTTTCTAAGGCCTCGGCAGATAAAAATATTATCCTGAGGTGGGTTAAAGGTCACGACAGGAGTGAAGGCAATCGCACTGCCAATTCTTTAGCCAGGGAAGCGGCTGGACTGAAAATTTTAGGACCCAGTGACACCTACGGCCTGACCACTTCGACAATTGCGGAACTAACCAGACGTTTCACCTCAATCCCTTAAGAGATGGGATGGAATCAAAGGATGCAGTCTTGCCAGGATCACCCTGGGCGACCCTGGGAAGCTGGCGTCGAAGAAATATTTGGCGATGACCAGGAAAAACCTACGTTTAACAGTAGGATTTCTGACTGGCAACTGTCAACTAAGGAAATAACTCCTTACTATGACGCTAGTGGACACACCTCTATGTAAGTTGTGTGAACAGGAAGATGAAACTGTCAGGCATGTCTTCTGCGAGTGTCCACCCACCACGAGAAATTTAGTAGTTGAGGTGCGCATGCGTCCAAGCAGCCTTTAACCTTCTATTCGATGTGACTGAATGTGAGCTGTTTAGCGCAGTTGGTAGGGTATTGAGCTTACAACTCAGAGGTCGTAGGTTCGAAACCCGATTAGGTGCTGGGTTTTTTTAGTTTTTTATTTCCTATTTTCTGATATTTCTATACATAGTTACACTTTGATCAACCGAGTTTAGGCCTGGGTTTTCTTGTTTTTTTAATTTTCTATTTATTATTTTCTGATATTTAGGTACATATTTATTTCAATATTGTTATGTTACTACTAAATTTGGCAACGTTGGAATATGTCGGGAAAATAAGAAGCTCTCTTCTTGAACCATACGTTTGTTCTTGATAAGTTACAAATAACTAACAGTGATTGGCATGAGTTGAAAAAAGGGGGCAGGGATTGCTGTGACGTGAAGTCAAAGACCCTAAAATGAACTTTATACTCCTACCAGCTGTCCGGCTTTATTTTTTCCTTGATATATTAAATTAATATTTTCCTATTAACTCAATTTAAAAAACGCTTGTCTTCACTTAACTATTTTGAAAAACTTACCAAGTATAATGAAACGACCAATAGCATATCGCATATTCATAATTATATTTAAACAGCCATTTATATGTTAATGACGGAAAATATAAGTTATAGCAGTAGTAAAAAAAAATTAATTATCATAACCGCTGTGTATACCTTCAAGTTTTTTTCTAATCATTACAGCCATTAGTTGCATGCAATTATCGTTTACCCAATAAGGAACGATAACGTGTATCTAATTAAGCGGTTTTTCTGGAAATTAGTACCATTTTTTTTTCTACAGTAATTAAGATATTTTTTTATTTAATTGCAACAGTTGGTATCTGTTGAAAATATAAAATAGTAATAATATCCTCGTTGTTTACTACTGATAAGGTTAACATGTAATTACGAACAATTTATTTTATTTGTAGGAGTGGAATATGTGATAATTGCAGTTTAGGTATGTCATTTAACACTGGGTTAATGCTCGAGTCCTGTACGATTATGAAAAACGCGGATGTGGCTGTTTAATTGAAAACCGGGCTGATTACTCATCGTAATCGAGGCCTTTTTATTTATAAAAAAGAAGAATTGACGGACAATCTTTTTGTTTCATTTAAACATGACATTTTCTACTAGTATGAGTCATAATTAACTACCGGTAGATGTTTTTCGGTGATAAATGTTTAAAAAAACATTCGCATGTGAACCTGTGGGGTAATAATTAAACGAGATAAGCTAGGTATATACGCTAGTTCCGCTATTCGTTCATGTGAGGTGAAAATGTAACATTAATATTCAATTATACGTCAGGGACGATGGATGTGTATGAATAAACATTTTGTTTGTAGTTTTAACATAACTTTACGTTGAAATTTTACAACTTAATGTGTGGCAATTCATTTAAAATTCGTAAAATCTATCTGGTTGTTCGTTATTTTTACATGCGGTGTGTTAATTGAGACAATTAGAACTAAACGATACAGATGAACGTAATGTCTAACATGTTGGATCTCGTAAGGCCTTGAAATAAAAAAAAAAGGATTAAGAGAATTTGGTGAGTTTTTATTCTGATCATACATTTCTTTTGATAAATTACTCGAATCCACTAAGTAGGTGGTCTTCTTGTATAGAAAAGCAACAATACGATATTTTCTTTTTTATTAATTATAATTGAGGTTAATATTAACATTGACAAACACTCTTTTTTCTATATACAATTAAGTTTATCTCGATTTATAGCACCTATTAAATGCAATCGACAATTTCATCATTCTTAAACGTTATCCTTATTTTCATAACAACAATAAGTATCTCACAATCTTATTTTCTGCAACAGAATGTCGTTTACTTATTCAAACCTTGATATTTAAAATGCATATTATTTCATAAATAAATGAATAAATAAATAATGGGTAAAAGTATGTTATTAACTTGCAAAATGTATATGAGCGTTTACCTACACTTTTTACTATACACTCAGTGCCGGATTAAGTTTGGGGGATAAAGCACTGGGCTCTGTGATATGAGGGGCCCCACATCGAGCCCCAAAGTACTTTACTTTACACTGTGGGTTTTAAACATGGAATGCCTCAATTATCAAAATATCGGCTATCAATATTTTCGTACATTTTGATCTAGTTTTTGTAGGAGGTTAGGAAGTTAGTAGGTATATAATAATATATTTCTTTAACTAGTAGCCCCCCTAATCTTCCGAAATAAACTTATGAAAATAATATAAGAGCAGTGAATTTTCCCAGTTATGTATTTTGTTTTTACATATCCATTCAAATTAAATATTCTATTGCCTTAGAAACAGTTTTTATTAGAAAATTGAATATTTAATGTTGATTATAGTGTTTAACCTACATCGAGGCCACTGAATGGTTTTCTATTAAATTTCTGTCCTGTATTAAAAAAGTTTTTACCATATTATTACTTTGTAATACCAGCAGTATTAGTATTAATTTTTCTTCGAAGGTATAATAACTTTTTGCTTTTTAAATATTTAAAAAATTATAGATATTTATATTTGCTTTCACTTAAACAATTAGCGTTTGAAATTTTACGATTAGTTGCTCGGTGGCTTTAGGATCTATGTAACTTTATCGCCGACAAAGTCTAGAGGAAGAAACAGGAAAAACCATTTAATATTTTGTCGCCAATATTATGCAGATTTATACTCAACAATTTCTACTAAAAGTTGGTTATTATTATACAGGATGTTCGGTCTTTACTCCCCTTGTGTATCCGATCTACAATTATTTAGAGCATGCATTTATGGGACACCCTGTATATAGGATTAATTGAAATTCTAAATAAACATTTGATAATCGTGGAATTTTTATTAGCTAAATATCTGTATGTTTAAGACAGCTTAAAATTCTAAATTAATGTTTTTATTACCATTTGAAATAAATAAATTTCAAAATCCTCTCTCTCTCCGTTAGATATTATGTACTGCGAAATATTTTCATAATCCTTATATTCAGAGAAATATGTTTGTTTTATTATCCTTGGCAGCTTAAAATGTTTGTACTAGAATTCATACAAAATGGAACAATATATCAGATCCGGAATTAGGTTATGAATTACAGATTTAATATTTTCCATATCATCATTCAAATAAAAATGATAACATCCAGATATGCGTATATAAATATAACATTGCTGAATAGTAGATTTCTTGAAGAATTGATTTGACAACAAAGGTATAACGTATCAGAAGATCCTGCAGCTACTCTTTATTGTCTGTCGGGGCTTATAATACGAGAAGTTGATGTTGCTTCTTACTTTTTGAAAAGTAAGGCGTTATAATGATACTATCATCTTGACCTCTACTCTAGATTTTTTCGATTGTTTTTTTCAAAAATTCTATGAGTTACGGAAATTTTGGATGTTAATGCTTAGTCGTGAGGGTGAGCTTGACATGTAGTTTGTTTTTGAAATTTTTCAATAAATAAATCTTAAAGCAACAAAATTCGCTGCATGGTTCGTGTCTCTAGCTTGTCTCGCTTCCGAGGTTGGCTACCGCTAGTTAATACTCCAAATTACCCAAAATGAGAGTTATTAAGTTGAACAAACAAACAAAACAGCAAAATTTTATGAGCTTCGTCCGGAAGGTGTACTCCACATGCGTCAATAATAGTCAGTTTTTCATTCGGAAATTAGTATGTATATAATGTCATATTTTATAAAGGTCCAAACAAAATATTCATCTTCCTTATAGTAAAATATTTTTTTAATAATCCCACCTATAATAAGGCCGCAATTTTTCCGTCAGTTAATGCTTAACTACCAGTTATTTTGGAAAGGTCGGTTTATCCAACGATTATACACCCTACAGGATTGCTTATTCGCTTGAATCTTTCGCCGGTTAGTGGGAACTTGCTTACGTCACCAGTGGACCTCGACCAATTTAAAATATATTGCAATCCTTAATATTTTCCACTTTTCTCTCATCAAGAAAGAAAAATAAAAACACATAAACCTTTGGATAAACACTCGCCAATAACCTAACAAAAATATCGATTGATGTGACATGACCTTGTTTTTGTAACAACCAATGAGACTGCTTACATTCATTCGTCAGCATTGCCAACTTTCATTATCTGTCAGTTAACAAACTAGAGAATGGAAACGAGTTGATAAACCGCTTCCAAACAAACTGGAACTTTATTTGCTAGTTACTTTTATCCGACGGATACTTAACTGATGGATAATATTGGATAATGATAAACCGGGCCTGAATGTTGTAAATTTTAAATGTCATATATCTTGGATTATGATAGTAATTAATGTCACTTTTTATTTATTAATAATTGATACTAGAAGCATAATAATAATACATTTATTATCCACATTAAGTAGCACAATCCTGTGCAAGATGAACATTACCAATTATAAACAATTTTTTAAATGTTTTCAATTACTGGCTAGATTGTTTTGAGTGCAGACGATTAGAATAAATGTATGTGTTCTACACTGTACTGATAAAAATCATATTTCTTTACACACTTGAGGGCGAAAGATATTAATAAAATCCATCTCATTATCAATAATCCTTATTACAGCTCTGTTAAATCTCATCTTAACGTGTACCCAACATTAAACATATACATTAAATTTATCGTTTGTCTTTCAGTTATTAGTTTTACGTTTTTGGACGCTCTCCAAAAGCATTTAAACTCGCCACAAAATTATGTTTTTACACCGCCTAACATATGTCGAGTAAAAGAGAAGAAAGAGAAAAAAACAGCGTTTTTGTTGAAGTTTTCAAATTATCGGCTGTGAAAAATGTGTATTAATCGTTTCGGTCATTATTATTATTATTATTAAGATGTTATTATTCGTCGGAATTTCGACAGGGTTTGAGAAGATTGAAGCAGACCGTTTATTTTTTTAAATAAGAATGTTTATTGACGTAATTTGTGATGGGCGGAAAGGTAACTGATGTTGAAATGAATTCGGAAATGTCTTTATTGGTTTTAATTAAAGAATATACAGGAACAAGAAGCGAAAATCTAGGGAAATGATTCCGTGCCAACTTCTCTCTTCTATTTCCCAGATAATATGACCTTGAATTACGCAAGGATGTGAATGGAGGTTTCTTCTTCCATTCCACTCAATCTACATTCTACCTTCTCTACTCCTTTCAGCTTCTTGTGGTGCCCGATCAGGATTCAGTTTAGGCAAGCTTTCCTTTTCTATTTCCTGGATATTATTACCTTGAATTCCTCAAGGATGTGAATGGAAGTTTCTTCTTTCTTTCCACTAAATATACTTTCTACATCCTCCACTCG
>CAJUYG010000069.1:290013-323253 GCA_910591675.1 Galerucella calmariensis | reverse complement strand
TAATCTATTCATTTATATGATTCCTCTCTAATTTTTAATGGTTATTCGTGCCTTTAATGGATATTTCTATATATTTTTTTAATGTTTAGTACATTAGCGATTGCATAATTACGTGTTATAAAATTATATAAATATTTACTATACAAGACGTTAAGGTTGCCAACAACAACGTGTTTTTGCGTGTTTTTAATGGTTGAAGGAGTGTTCTTGAAAGGTGCACCGCTTGAATAATTCATAAAGGCAATTAAAGATTGTGGCATCTTTTGATATTTACAGCTAGTCGTTGCGCAATTGCGTTTCCAATATTTATTTTTTCAATAATAATTAGTGTATTATTTATAATGGTATGGGATTTTATAATATATATATATTTTTTTTTTAATAATTTAGAGTAATAATAGAACAAAACACAATGCGCCAACCGCATCGATTTTTAAAGATATACTGAACAAAATAAAAACTTTGGTTTTTGTTACATCCGTTCTTTAGTATGTTTTTTTATTGCGTCATAAAACTCGAAACCATCACAATTACCGACCAATAAAAGCTTTTATTCAACAAAAGACTCTCAACACGCAAACATAAAAATGAGTTGTTTTTTTTACACGCTCATAGAAAGCATACGAAGTAGGCTAGTGTCTAGATCGAAAATCGTACCGATATTAAAATTTTCTAAAAAACTGTCCTCCACAACGGCCCCTCCTTTCCCTATTTGAATTTGTCTTGATGCTTCTGTGATTTCCCAAAATTTTTCCTTTAGACTTCACTACTACTTTTTTGTTTTGGACTTGTCTTTACTCTTTAGTTTTTGCTTGAGCTCTTGTTATTTTTCCATTGATCCTCTTCTTTTGACGTTGGCATTTTGTTCTTTCTTGAGCTCCCTTTTTTTATTTGGCTCCCTCTCTCGTTTAGATTTGTTTAATTATTTATGCTATTTTGTCTTGACTCCTTTTTTGGACTTGCCTTGATGTTCGTGTTGTTTCTTAAGCTCTTTCCTTCTTCTCGTCTTCTTTTCTCTTGTAGACTTCTCTTGGCTCCTTTTTGGACTTGCCTTGATGTTCGTGTTGTTTCTTAAGCTCTTTTCTTCTTCTCGTCTTCTTTTCTCTTTCAGACTTGTTGTTTTTTGCCTTTTTCTCTTTGCTTTTGGTTCCTTTTTAAAAATTGCCTTTATGTTTTGATGATTTATTGTTTCTCACTATTCTCTAAATCTCGTTTTTCTTTTATTACTAGTTACGCTTTTGCTCTTGGCTCCTTTTTTGAACTTTCCTTTATGCTTGACCCCTTTTTTATTTTCCTTACCATCTTTATTCATTTATTTATTGAACTCTTTCTCTCTCTTTGTATTTTTCCATAATTTAGCTTTATTTTATTATGAAGTTGTTTTGTTGTTTTTTCTTGAGCTCTTCTCATTTTTCCATGAATCTTCTTTTTTCTTTTGGTGTTGACATTTTGTTGTGTTTCTTGAGCTCCTTTTTTTATTTTGCACCATTTCTCGTTTAGATTTGTTTAATTGCCTATGCTATTTTATCTTGACTCCTTGTTTGGACTTGCCTTGATGCTCGTATTGTTTCTTAAGTTCTTTCCTTCTTCTCGTCTTCTTTTCTCTTTTAGACTTGTTGTTTTTTGCCTTTTTTCTAAGCTTTTGGCTCCTTTTTAAAAATTGCCTTGATGTTTTGATGATCTACATCTCGTTTTTCTTTTTCTTGTGCTCTTGGCTCCTCTTTTGAACTTTCCTTTAAGCTTGAGCCCTTTTAAATTTTTCTTACCATCTTGATTCATTCTTTTATTGAACTCTTTCTCTCTCTATCTATTTTTTCATAATTTCGCTGTATTTTGTTATGAAGTTGTTTTGCTGTTTTTTCTCTTTTGTTCCTCACTTCCACTTTTTGCTGTTGTTTTGATGCTTTTATTGTTTCTTGGTCTCCTTTTTTTATTTTCCTTTTCTCAACTAGACTTGATTTGTTGCTTATGTTCTTTCTTCAACTTTCTCTCTGATTCCATTTTTGTATTGTTTCTTGAGACTTTTTCTTTCGTCTTGTCTTCTTTTTCTTTTAGACTTATTTAGTTTTTTTTGAAATTTTCTAATTTTGCCTGGCATATTTATGTCTCATTTTTTCTTAAATTCTTTTTACATCTATTTTCCTCCTTTTTGTAATTTGCTTTTTGCTTATCCTTCTTTTTTTTGGTCTTGGAAACTTTTTAACATTTTCGAATAGGTACTTGAAATGTACCAGCTTAATGACCATACAATGAGTGAGGGAGACACTGTGATATCTCCGATAACGAAATTCATTAAGGTTGTATAATAAAAGTGATTTATTTGGTCATAAACATAATTGGTATTAAATTATCTTACAAGTCATATTTAAGTAGTTAATGGCTCATTTAACTGATTTTTTAATGTATTCGTAGAAAATTTAAATACTACATTCTTTTACTGATTTATTCGAATTTTTATAATTTATTTATTTTTAATTTTATTAAATTGTCACTTTTTCTATGTTATATGGTCATCTTAAAACCCATCCCAGACCTGAACATAATTATTATTCAAGAGACCCAAAAATATATTTTAAGATAAAAAAATATTTACTTTGAAAAATAAATTTGGTACTCCTAGGATGTGGAAAAAATTAATGAAAACAATAATAATATTAACAAAAACAATTTTTAAAAATCCTCTAAACCAAAAAAAAATTTTAATACAACAAAACACGGTTGTCAAATAAACCTCGTAAATATTATTTAAAAGGCGTTCAAATATTGACAACTACATACAAAACAATACAGACTTGACAATATTTATATAGTCAAATGCAGACAATTCAAAGTGACAATTTGAATAATCAGAAGCAATTTTCCGGTATTTTGCATCCTCAAGCAAAAAAATGGTACTTAATCTGATAGATTATTTCGAGAATGAATGAAACAGTGGAAATTCGTCAACCAGTGTGCAGGAAACATCAACCATCATTATTTTCTCCGGGTATATTTGTAATCTCACATTTTGGTAACCTCTGTGTCTTCTGATTTGATACATATGGTTAGTGACCTTTGAACCGGCACGACAAGAGCGCTTTTGACTATACCAAAAATGAATAATCGGTGATGTTATCGATAAATAAAAGTAAAGTATACTTTCTAACGCTTTTAACTTCACTAATATTTCAATAAATAAACCGATAAAGTTGAACGTGTCATCGTGAACCTCGCGTGTCGCTTAATTGTTTTTTTTTTCTCGACATGTACCGATAAGTCGAAACTCTCTCTTAAATTTTATTTCATGTAGATAAAGAAATTTTATTGCCGATTTTGAAGGTATACATTATGCATGAGTCTCGAGTGCTTTTACTGGCAAAAATATGACTCGTTCTCGTGTAATATTTAAATGAAAATCGTGTTTGCACACTCTAACTTCATAATGTTAAGCTATAGGTTTTCGATGTGATGATAGATAACGTCTTTAGATTAAATTACTACAGAAAAATGTGTGTATTGATTGATAATTTGAATTATTTTGTGTGATAATAATACATTTTATAACGAATGCTAAACCATAAAATATAAAAGCTCGAACTAAACTGTAAAATCATGAAAATTTCTACGTTTCGGTTTTCGGATGCGAAAATTTTTTCAAAAATGGTAGACTTCCGGTTCTACCGGAAGTCTATACTTTCCTATACCTAAACCTTACCGTTTTCCAGATATTAAATGTTTTCTGTAAATTACTGCAAATAAAGCACATATTTTCATATTACCACTTTGCCATATTTACCATGTATTAAAAGCAAATGTACATAATCTTTTTTATTTCTTAGTGCTTGTATCCACGGGTCAAAATCAGGGTTGTGCAAAAGCCCACTTTTTTTAGAAAAAGACGACCCACTGGATTTCTCCAGGGTTTTTGTGGGTTTTTGAAAAATTTTGGGATTTTGCAAATTTAAAAATGCCGCGCTTTTATTAGTGTTAAATACTGGAAGTTGTCAGTTGCTTGAATGCAAGAAACAAAATGAAAACAATGAAACTTCAATCAAGAAGTATGAAAACCTAGTTGATATGTGCTCTTTCTTTTCAAACTTGCATAACTGTTCAGCCTCAAGTGCATCAATAGAACGCATATTTTCAACTTTTGGTCATGTTTGGTCAAAGCTCCGAAATCAGCTAGGTGTTGAAAAAGTATCGAAGATGGTGAAAATTTACAGATTTTTAAACAAACCAAATCCAAATAATTTTATAATAGGTATAATGTTATTGTTATCACTTATATTAGTATTACTTAATATGTACTTAGAGGAACAAGGTTTTCATTTTGTAATTGTATTACATCGCCATTTTGTATTTTTTGGTTTGCTTTTAGATTTTTAGAATCTGGAATCTTGATTTTTTGTTTCTGCTAACAAAATAAAAATTAAATGTAAAAAAAGTAAGATTTTTTTTAAAATAAATTGGAAATTGGATTTGATAGGCATCGGTGTTTCGTGTTCTTATTTCTTAGTTGTTATAGCAAATTTTATTACAAAAACTCATCTGGATTTTTCTTATAACAAAGACCTACAAAAACCCACCCATAAAACCCAAGGGGTTTTTCTATACAACCCTGGTCAAAATAAAATTTAACCACACCTGCATCTCTCAAAATTTACAGAAAACATTCAATATCTGGATAACGGTAAGGTTTAGGTATAGGAAAGTATACATGAATTTGCCTTATTTTTTACCCTTGAATGCATTACAATGGAAAAACCGGGTGGTTCTATTTAAGAAAATAAAGAAATTTGATATTTACGAAGTTAAACTTTAAACACTTTTTATACACACCCTGTATAACATGAAAAATTTTCCAACATAGATTCAAATACGTCTGGACCCGTATCTTTGAACGTTCGACTAAATGCTCCCACGTATTTCATGTGATGGGAATGGATTTGTTTTATTCGAGCTTCGAAATCTCGAATGTTCGACTTGCAAACGAATGAATTTATCAGACGTATCAGTCCCATATGGGAGTAAGCGAATAGTGTCTTGCGCAGAACGTCAGAAAAAATAACAAAGTTGCAGTCGACTTCCGGTGGAACCGGAAGTCTGCCATCTTTGAAAATATTTTAGTTAAAAAGATCGTATCCGAAAACCCAAACGTAGAAATTTTGATGATTTTACTATAAGTATTTTGTCATATACAGATAGTTTCAACTCGTCGTTGGACACCCTGTATACAAAAGATTGACGTAACACGCGTGCGATCGCTGTTTTAGCAAAGATGGCGGATTGTCATATGTCATACTTGCTTTAGAATATTTGTAATCAGTTATTCTTCGCGTCTAACCTCAATTTCCTCGACTAAAGTACAATAATTTTGTATAATCAGCTGCATTGTGGGTTCGAATCCCCTATTTATGGCTGGCAGAATTTAAAATGAGAGAAATAATTTACTGGTTTGGATAATGACCGTTCTACCATTTTGCTTCTGTTTATTAGACATTAAAATGTAATAGAATTGTATATTATTAAACGTCCATAAGGGGTTCCTACGAACTAATTATATACTGGGCGATTCTTGTTACAGTGTAAATACAAAATTAATATTATTAGTCTGTGTTTGAATTATGATTATTTTATATACATGAAAAAGGGTGGAATTTCTTGAGAAATATACAAAATAATAATGATCTTGGTACTGAAAATATGTGACGTGGACACGCTGTATACAAGGGAGTGCGGAATTAGGATTTTTTGACTGAAATTATTATTATTGTTGTGTCATTTGCACATTTTCATGGCTTTTCTGATCAGATTTTAAGACAGAACATCATATAGGTCCGCAGTATTCCATGAAAAAATATTTTTATGTTTTATTAACGTATGTAATAACATATTGAGCATGCGGTATATTGCCTATTGCAACTAAGTGTGTGACATGCCATGACATCGAAATCTACCAACAAATTTTTCACGGTTTTATTATTTAGTATATTAAAGTATAAGTGGATATTAAGGTCTTTAAAACACGCGCGATTTTTTAGAGACCAGTTATCCACGAATACTTTACGCTATTTTTTTTATTGGTACACTTTGAAATTATAAATTACAACTACAACAAGTAATGGAAATAAGAACTAATAATGTAAAATGGTTGAATTGCGTTGTCATGGAAATGAGAAAAGCATAAAATTTTGATGGAAGTTCAACCTCATTGAGTTCTTAGGAATGTTAGTAGTATTGTTAAATATTGTTCGAATGAAGGTTTTGACGATACAAAGTACTCCTGTCAGATCAATAATAAAAGAATTGCCATTTAGACTTCGTTTCTCGAGTTATTGATGTTGCCATGGTAACTTTAAAAAACGCGCGTGTTTTAAAGTTCGATTTAAACACGCTGAGGCGTGCTTTAAATAGGTAAAATGGTTCACCAGTAAAAAAAAATTTTTTTCGAAGATACATTGATTTTTATTATTATTGAAATATAAAATAAAAGTAGGTTTTTCCACTTTCCCCTTATAGATTCTTTAATGGAAATTATAGGTTTCTTCCTAATGTATTATTTACTATAATAGTATTATCAATATCCCTTTTAATTATAATGGTATCTACAAAATAAGTACGTGGTTCTACGTTAGTCGAACACGATTCTGTAAATGACTAGCAAGGGGAAACTATACACGATGTCCCAGTAATCAGTAATGATATGGTAAAACATCCATCGTATCAATAAACACACTGAACACTATCTCCAACTGTTGAACTAACATTACACAAACAGTAACATTTCTATAAAAAAGTTATCTTCTTCAGAGACTGAAGGTAAATTGTTGGCCAATTACCCCATACCAAACATTGATTTTGAGTTCGGGTTATTTCTTTCTTATGGACCACCCTGTATACAATATGTTTCCCTAAGTTGGAAACATTTTTTATTATTAATTTTAGTAAGAAAATTATTCTTCATAAAAACTTCTGCTGCATTATCTAAAACCTAGAATACAGTCATCAGATATAAAATTTTTTAATCGTATAGGTACGAGGTTTGTCAAAAAATATGAGTTTTACTCAAAAGTAAAGTACCTTTCAATTTGACAATATCGAAAAATGTTACTAAAAAAGTTGATCAAAATTGAAAACTATGATTATGTAATTACATTCATTTAAATTGAAACTTCAGAGTGTTTCATTTTTTACTAATGTTTCTATTCTGAATGAACATTTATCTCTTGTTATTACGAAACACATGATAATATTTTAGGTTTTCCATGTTTTTTGATAACTTTGCATTTAAAACGCGGAATTATTTTGCAAATAATAAAATACATTCAAACACTAAGTTATAAAATTAACATCATATTAATGTTAGAAACAAACAAATTTAATTTTTCTAATTTTGACCTATAAAATGACACTTTTTAAAACTGATTGACATTATGAAACGTCTTACTTTTTGTAACTAGTTGCATAAAGTAAATTTTTATGCAATTGGTGACGAAAAATGTATTTCAAAATTAGTGACAAAAAGAATTATTCTATTTATTAAACTGTTATAATACAAGTTAAAAACATAAATTATAAATTAATTAATTATTATAAATATTGATAACACAATTATTGCAATTATTCAAATTAATTCCCGACGACATATTTTTTTCATTGCTCGAACTTGCTGTTATTTGGGAAGCGGCGCACATTTCATTAGATGTTTCACCAAATTTTCAACATATCCCTCCGCAACAGAGGTAGATTTCCAATTTCCATGCCTCTTTAATTTTAAAATATCAGCGCCACTGTCTGCTAGGAAAGTGGCAGAGCTTCTTCTGAAGCAGTGGCCAGTATATAGAACAGGATTTGAAAGACCAAGAAATTGTGCAATAACTTTTGGCAGACTGCTAAATGTGTTAATTCCCACAGGATTTCTGGTACATTTTCCATTCGCATATTTTACAAAAAATCTGTTGTGTTTAAGAACCTGGGGACGCAACTTAATATATTTTCTTAATATTTCAACGAGATTCGTATTTTCAATGTCTCCAGTGGTAATTGCAAACTGCCGTATAACTTTTGTTTTTGAAGGTGGGATATCAACACGAAAATGGCTTCATCGTCTATAACATTTTCAATTAGAAGAAATGTTAATTCTGCTTTTCTGCATGCTCCTGCCACTACAATTATCATTGCAACCTTAGCCATTAAGTATTCTTTGTCATCAGCTTCCACTAAAAATTTGGCAAAATCTTCTTTGATAAAAACTTTTGACTTTTTAGCACTGTACCCGTCCGCTTGCCTTTTAATATATGCTACCAAATTTGTATATTGTTTAATATCAATATTCCTTTTCAGATTTAGTTCAGACCTTAACATTGAGTAAAGTGTCAGTAATGTGGAAACTTTTAGATCTTTCTTACCTTCAAAATATGCAAGTAAAACTTTCTCATTAACATGTTTAATTTTCTTCTCATCACACCACGTAACAAATTTTTCGTATGCCAAATCATAAACTGCCTTTGATTTTTTGGGAATTACTAGCATTACCTGCTGCCTCTTCAATATCGCTTGGTAGCTCTTCAGAACTTGAATCATTCATTTTTTAAAAATAAAACTAAAAATATATCAATCTCGCCAAAAACCTTCCGTCTAGACTTTTTTACAAAATGTCAAACTGACAACTAACATGAAGTAACAGCAACAAACTAAATTTATGTTTTCCAAATTTTTATCAATTATATTAAATTTTATATTTTTATTACTTTCTTCAAAATTAGAAAAAATCTTGTATGCAATACGTTACGAAATGAAATTTTGTGTAACTTGTGAGTTACGTCACGCGTTACACAAAATTAGGCATTTCGTAACTGATGGCATAAATAGCTATTTTACTCATACTAATGCTTCGACAAATCCAACTTTTTTAAGTAACATTTTTCGATATTGTCAAATTTAAAGGTACTTTACTCTTGAGTAAAACTCATATTTTCCGACAAACCTCGTATACGAGTGAAAAATTTGATATTTGATGACTGTATTCTAGGTTTTAGATAATGCAGAACTTTTTATGAAGAATAACTTTTTTTCCTAAAATTAATAATAAAAAAGTTTTCCATATCATTCCAACTTGTATAAAATAAAGAACAAAATTGAATTTTAATTCATAAAGTAGCTTCCATAAATATCCTGGAGGCATCTCCAACTATCTAAAAATACTATTTTATTAAGTATATCCTGGGCGTTTTTATAGACATTTAAATAAATAATTTATCGCCCGAAAGTGTTGGCACATTAAGAAATAATAAAAATCTCCATCTATACTATTATTTAAATTTTTAATCGCTTAATTTAATTTCAACGTTAATACCCACAGTCGCAGAGCGTATAACTGTTTATCATATTTTTTATCATCCGACAGCTAGCCACTCCCTATCGAGACAAAAAAAAATGACCAACATATTTTAAGATACACAAATTAGTGTAACATCCATTAGTTGGCAAGTCATCGTAGATAGATTATCATAAAAAACGAGACCGTTCCTAATTAAAATTATAAAAAAATTTAACCAGTGAAAAGAGCAACATAATAGATATTACGGATTGGCTACCAGGACGACAGTCGTAGTCACTGAAAAAATGTCTTACTCTCGAAGATAAAAACATTTTTAATCGCCCCTCGTATATTTATCTCTGTCATTCGGTTATATAACTGTTATTAAAGATCTTACACGTCGATCTAGAGGTCGTGTAATTGCAGTAATCCGTTGGCTAATAATTTTTTTTCCAAACAATTTTTATAATTATTATTACAAGGAAAAAATTGTGCTGGCTTTTGCTATTAAAAGCGTATTAAGCATCAACAATAGAACGGAATAATTTCATTAAAAAAATAATAATAATTGTTATTAACTCCATAAGAAACCCGACAATGTTTACATAACTTTTTAGTTTAGCGGATACACTTTGTTTGGTCCTTCGAGCCGGATTTTTTTTCTAATTATAATAAAAATAGTTTTTTACGATTTAAATTTTTTTGGAGTAAGAAAATGTTTCTGAGATATACAGTGCGTTTAGAAAGTAACACATAAACTAATTATTTACTAAATAAACTGTAATGTGAGGAAATTCCTGATTTTCTTTTTCAATTTATTATTTTTTTTAAAGAGTTATTTGAGCTTATTAAAGTACAGGGTGGGCAATGAATGTATGCTTATTTTATGGACACAATGTATATATATAACACCTGCCTTCTCCAATCCTTTTTACGACCACGCTTTTAGAAGGACCATAACCAAAATGGGGATGAAACAACCGAACACATAAACACCCCCTACCCGAAAAAAGAAGAAGAAGAAAACAATAAAGTCAAAACAGATAAAATTTTATGATGCCAGTTTTAACACTTTCAGTATAACATTAAGTGTATCGTTAAATAAGTTAACTGTTCGGAACATGCTTAACGACACGAGATTTATCAATTAAGCAGCTTAATGGGAATTGCATGGGATAGAATTAACGAAGGGTCGTAAATCAGCGTGTTGTTATTATGGTGTTTCAGCTATGTTCACTAATGTTATGTTACATACAGTGAGATCAATAAATAAGTACCGTAAATTTGAGAAATATTTTAAATTCCCAAATGCAACTTTTCTCTAACCTTTTTAGTTTGTGAGATACAGGCTGTTGAAAAGTTTAGAGGAAATACACATTTTATTTCATATCTTCTCGGGGGATGGAAGTACAAATTTAAAATTTCTTGTAGGTTTTTGTCTCTTCAAAACACATCAACAGAATTAATTATGTCAAATTCTAATGAGCCAGTGGCGTGGCACGAGAGGTTCATAAACTTTTATTGTACCATATTTTTGAAACACCTTGTATTTAGACTTAAAGACTTCTGTATGCAATTCTTCATTAAATTTCCTACATAAAAGGTACTCTTTGTCGGACTCGATAGAACACTCCATTTTCAAGATTTTTTACTTTTCATTAAAGTGAGACACTTTTTTAAGTTGTATTTTCTTGAATAAATTTGTAGTACCTACTTGAAGATCACTTACAAATAATTTAAACACAAACGTTTCTTATGGGTTTGCAATTTATAATTATTTAAGGGAAGATAAAGTGTTGAGAAAATATTTACGACTACTACAAATTTATTGTTGGCATTGGCACTATACAAAAGACAAAAGGACATATATAAATACATTCTTGGATTAACTTTCGACTCTCGGTTTAATTGGAAACTTCATATCAACACACTCAAAGGCATTTGTCTTAAAAGACTTAATATCATCAAAGCTCTCTGCCACTATCACTGGGGATCCGACGAAAATACCTTATTAAGAGTTTACAGATCCCTCATCCGTTCTAAACTAGACTACGGCAGCTTTATTTACATGTCGGCCTCCAAATCCACCATCGACTCACTGAACTCTATTCACAATACAGCCCTTCGACTCTCTCTCGGTGCTTTCCGTTCTAGTCCAGCTGCTAGTCTATACTGTGAAGCAAATGAGCCACCCCTGTTCCTAAGACGTCAATCCCTTTTCCTTTCATACGCTGCATCAACATCTTCTAACCCTGTTTACCCTTTGTTTACATCAATATCTCAACATCATCCTTCCAACATTACTTCCAAACGTAGCGTAAAATCTATTGCCCATCTTCCTTTCCCATTACTTGAGAATACCGACCTTTCAATGACCACTCCGCTCCCCCAACCTCATATCCCTCCTTGGACTAAACAACTTCCTCTATTCAATACCTCCCCTACCAAGTTCAATTAACATGAATCGCCCAACATACTTATAGTTCTCTACACAAAAACTTCTTTTGGTGTTGGCTGCTCCGTCACAACCAACCACGAACTAATAGGTTCCTATCGGTTGCCCTCAACATGTAGCCGTTCACACTGGTGAGTTGTATAGCATCTTTCAAGCTTTCAAGCAAATCTCTTCTCTTGTCAAGCGCGTCGCCATTTGTACCGATTCACTTTCCTCAATTAATTCACTCAATACTATCTTTACTGACCATCCAATAGTTCAAAACATCTATGACATCTATCAAACCCTCTCAGCTCGTGATGAAATTTATTGTTTAAAAACATTAAAACATACAAAAGTGTCTTGCTGCAATAAAAAGTTGAAAATCTTGAAAATGAAGTGTTCTATCGAGTTCAACAAAGAGTACCTTTTATGTAGAAAATTTAATAACGAATTGCATACAAAAGTCTTTAGGTTTAAATACAAGGTGTTTCAAAAATATGGTACAATAAAAATCTATGCACAATTCCAACCCACACTATGTAAACATGTAACTGGTCAATAAATATGTAATAATTATTATTTATATATTGATTTATTTATCTGATAAAGGTGTGTTCGTTTAAGAACAATAATATGCAATGTAGAACAATTTATATTCTCAGCCTTCCGCCCACTAGAAATAGACCGTACCATTTTCAATAGATCATTGCTTCTGAGAAGATCTAATAAACTATTGAATAAATAAAGTTGATGGTTAAAGATTTATATACTCGTTACCGTTTGTCGGAAGAAAAAGTGTTACCGTTTAAGAAACGTGAGAAAATCTTTTCAAGACGCTGAAATCTGTATCAATTTATGCTATAAAACATAAAACTGACGTTAAAAACCACAATGACTCGCCTTTATTGGTACAAAGTAATAGTCCATTTGCGATAATTAGATATAAAACCGAAAACGAATCGTCGGTTTTTTTTTTTCGGTTCGAAAAATATTTCATTCAGATATAATAATGACAGTCATTTAACAGAAGTCCCAACGATTTTATGATCGTATTTTATGGTTATTTAAACTCAATTTATTAGTTGTTTTTACCGATAAACAGAATCGAATCGGCCCGTGTTGATTCTCCAATTTTTTATAACAATAAATCAACCCCTTATTGAAAATTTTACCGTACGACCATTGCGATGAGGTTTTTAATTCATCTGTAATAATTCCTATCTACCATGGACGTACTATTAAATTGTCAAAAAGGGTTTGTATTATTTGAATAAAAATTTCCTAGGCAGAAAAGAGATATCCAAACAAACAAACAAACTAAAGGTCTATAAAGCAATATATTGTCCAATTCTCACATATGGGTGTGAAAGCTGGGTTCTCACCAAATCACTCAAGAGCAAGCTACAAGCAGCGGAAATGAAATACTTACGTAAAGTAAAAGGAGTGGAAGGGATAAAATAAGAAATGAAATCATAAGGCAAGAGTTGAATGTTGAACCAATAATAGACAAAATACAGAGACAACAGTTGAAGTGGTTTGGACATGTCACCAGAATGGAAAATGATATACCTGTCAAGAGGATATGGTATTCTAAAACACCAAAGAGAAGACAGAGAGAGGACGACCAAGACAATCATGGAACAAAGCAGTTGCAGAAATTCTAGAGAAAAAATATCTATTCACCATGGGCGTATGTTGAATTATTTAAAGGGGGTTCATTTAATTGTGTTTTCACTTATTGCTGTATAATATAAGTGTAAATAAATCAAACGTTTTATTTTACATCCCATGGTAAATAGGAATTTTTTACTAATATATTAACTCCCTTTAAAAATTTAATCGCACGCCTATGACAGAAAAATTTTTTACGAAGCAGTAGATGTAGTACCTATTTATATATTTTAAAAATAAATAAAAAATATTCTGCACGGGATTGCAAGTCTTCAGTGATGTTTTTTTATAGCCTCTCGGAATAATTTGTCGCTTACTAATTTTTTTAATAATATTAATAATAGAAACACGAATTTCTAATGTAAAAACATTCAGATTATTTTTATTTATTTGAATCATCCAACAAGATCTCACGGAAGCCTACCTGTTCCGCCAGTACATTTTTTGTTGATACCAAAAATAGTTATTTGTGTACCAAGGCCGTAATGTTGATCTTTTTTGGCCGAATCTGAAATTTGCGGCCGAGGCGTAGCCGAGGCCAAGCAAATTTCAGGTGAGGCCAAAAATATCATACGGCCGAGGTGCACACAAAATTTTTTAAGCGAGTGTCTCATCAAATAGGTAACAACTTTTTTTTACAATTTTGTTTCTAAACAGAGACGAAACTGGAAGATTAGATTCAAATTTTTATTAACCAAATGAAAAGTGTATTATTAAGTAACAAAGATGTGTACAGAATTACTTACAGTAAGTATGATAAACAGAAGTTGGGTCATAACGAAGTTAATAAATTAGGGCATTATTTGCTATTAATTGTTATGTTAAATGTACATTTACTACATTTTGAAAATGTAATACCACTTTTAGACATGACATTGTTAACAAACATTTCATTTTCTTGATTTTCCGTAACAATGGTTCTTGCTGGAAAGCTGCTTACTGAAGTACCATCTAATTCAATTTCTTTGGAATTATTTTGAACAGAAGAACGCATACCTGAAGTACAAACATGCAAATTAAGTGTGTCTAGTAGGCCGCCTTCATAATTTGACAATCTTAATATCGGACGTGGAAATAACTCAAATAAGCAAATTAAATGTTTCTAGTAGGTTGCCCTCATAATGACTTTGTTTGCAAAAGCGGCCGTAAAGTAAAAAAGCGGCCGTAAAGTAAAAAAGCGGCCAAAAAAGATACACTTTAGGGACGTTAATAGATCCGTAAAACTTCATTTTTTGTGACACTCGCTTAAAAAAAAATAAAAATCTCACCGGTAATCCCATTGAGATCTAAAACCACAATACGATTTAATCTCTTTTTATAAAAAGCCATTATTTACTTAAGACTCTGTGTTTACTCACCATTTCAACGAAACCACACAGTAAATAGGCACGATATTTCTTTGTACACTGACTCAAAAGCTGAATGTAAACATTCACGATGAATTAATAACAATTGTAAATTGCTACATACTTACCGAGTACACGTATCTACAAAACCAGCTTAATCTTCGGAACGCATTTCTAACGCTTTTAAAATTTGAAAATGTATTCCTATTGGACGTTATTACGTAAAAATTAAATATAATTTTGCCACACCCTATAGATTTCAAATTTGTTTCAGCTTAAAATAGAATGTATGTTTGTATTTTGGGATGACATTCACTGAGACCTAGAAGATCTATTGTGCCCCTTTACTTCTACTTAGCTCTTTTAGTCCTATTTCCCGGAGGAATTTTAGGATGTCTGCAGGCTTCAACTTAGGTAAACGTTTCTCTTCTATCCAGTAATCTCCCAGGTGTTGTGCTCTATGATTCTGAAGTGCTGTGCAGTTAGAAAAATCTGCATTCTTCTTCCTCCACTATTTTGAGCTTTTTCAGGTGCCCATACAGGCGACAATGTCCCGTTAGGATCCCTGTTGAAACTCTTAGCGCAGTTTTACTTTGACTTATGCATTCATTTGATCTCAACAGGTTGTAGTCGCCCAGAAGAGTCTTTAATTGTATAAGCCCTACTAGATCTTTCCAATGGTTAGATCTTCTCTTTTTCTCGGCTCTATCTATTTCTGATTCCGCAAAAGGGTTCAGTCCCCCAGAAAGGTATTTCAGTCCCCCTCTTTGCTAGTTCATCTGCTATTTCATTTCCTTCTATTCCAGTGTGTCCTGGAATCCATAGTAAGGTGACTTTATTGTTCTCGCCTAGTTCATTGAGTATGTCTAGGGATTCCCACACCATTTTGAAACTGATTACACAAGAGCTCAGTGCTTTAAAATGGCTGCTTGGCTATCCGACATTATGATAATGCTTTGTCTTCTGTATCCTTTATCAATATTGAACTGGGCGCACTTTCTTATGGCGTGGATTTCCGCTTGAAAGATACTTGGGGTTTTTTCCAAGCTTTCCTGGCCCAAAACACTCATATCCCAGTTCCTTCTATTGCTTTTGAGCCCTCTGTATATAGAATATAATAATAGGGTGTTTTTTTCACTCCAATTTTATTCATCATAAATATTCCTACCGCCAGGAAAAGATATAACGAATGCACGCTTCAGAGGCATCACTTCTTTTTTAGAAATATTTAATTTATTATCTACTACACTTGAGTTGGTGAGAACTTCATTAAAAAACATCTGACACGAATGAAAATACAATGAAATGTACTCCTTACAAATATTTTACAGTACGCCAATGATATCTATATATCCATACATTCGTTCGAATCAGTGGCGGGCTGTTAGTATTCTAATTCTAAGAAATAATAGCATCGCAAGATTAAAACACTTTTTAAAGTGGGAAAGTGTTCGTACCTAACCTTAAAAATTTTTTCTAGGGTTTCAACTTTGACTTGAACCGTTTAAAATTCTGGTTATTTATAAATTTAAACGTGATTTAAAAGTGATCGAGTGGTATTAATGTGATCCTCGAAATTGTACTTTATCCGTGAGCCGATTGTTATTGCTATTGTTTTTTTAATGTTTGTGATAGTGCGTTAAAATCCGTCAAAATTGCTATCATAGTGCGTCTGCAGGATAATACCGATCAGGATGTGGGCAAAGAGGCGACAGAGATCAAAGAAAAAGAAGGACACCAGGAAACTGTGAATACCCCTTTGACGTCTCCTTCTGATAATTTACCAATACAGGTTTGTCTTTCGATATACACATAGATTCAAAAGTTTTGCATCACCCTAAATCTCCGAAAAAAAAATGTGTTCATTGTAAATGGATCAGAGATTAATCAAATAATTAGTTTCAATTAAAAAAAAAACGTGTATATTTGTCAAAAAATTTTTATTATCCAATAATAAACTTGCTTTAAACATAAAAAGTATTCTTAGAAATTAAATAAATTAAATACAAATTGATTCTTTTTAAAGAAAAGGTTAAGTGAGAACCTGCATGAGAACTTATAATAAAGAGTATTTCCACCTCTAGAATTTATGCCCATGCTGTTTACCAAATTATTGATATTCTGTTGAGGAATATTTCGCCATTCTTCTTGGGCCGCATGAACAAGCTCTTGTACACTCCTGGGTGGATTTCTACGTGCTGCCACTGCCCTGCAAGCATGTCCCAAGCATGTTCTATGGGATTCATGTCAGGAGATAGGGCAGGCCAGCTCAAACGATTGATCCCTTCAGTTTCAAGATACTCATTTACAGCTCTGGTCCGATGAGGTCGGGCGTTTTCGTCCATAAAAACGAAGGAATTGCCAACAGCTGCGCGCCATAGTCTCACGTGAGGATGTAGAATCTCTCTGAGATACCTATCACCACTCATCGTTCCCCTCCACATGAATTAATTCTGTGCGATCATTTAACATGATACCAGCCCAAAACATAGCACTTCCTTCTCTGAAGGGCGGCACAGGGCGATTATGGGCAAGTTGAGCAACTCTCGATGGCTATCTTCTACCAAACAAATCCTTGTCTCGTCGGAAAAAAACACCGAATTCCAAAATTCTTCAGGCAAGGCCGCGTGTTCTTGAGCCCACTGTAGTCGGCGAACTCTGTGCTCAGGTTGTAGTCTGGGCACTCTTATTGGTCGGCGACACCTCAAACCTGTCGCAAGTATTCGTCTTCGTAATGTCAAGAACGATACTTGAACTCCCAACGCATGTCTCATATTTCTTTGGAGTGCTGGTATTGCCATGGTCGGGTTTCTTCGGATAGTTAAGTGGATATAGCGGTTCTGCCGCTGATTAGTAACACGCCTTCTACCGCTTCTAGGTCTATCACGAAGAGAATTGGTCTGGAGATACCGGTTCCATACACGAGACACATCACTTTGCCAAACGCCAACTCTGTTTGCCACGAACCTTTGAGAATGACCTTCTTCAACTAAAGCCACTATTCCTGCACGGTCAATCTCACTTATGACTTGACGATTCATGTTTACACTTAAAATCGTAAAAATCAAATGCCTTGAATGTTAAAATGATCGCACTAAAAATGTTATCTTACAAAAAAAACTGTAAACATCTGTATATTGCAAAAAATATGGAACATATTGAAATGGCAAACATTGATAAACAAGCCAACAAAAAATTGTTAGCGCAAAAAAATTCCTTCGCATCCGAAGAAGGTGATGCAAAACTTTTGAATCTATGTGTATCTCATTTCCATTTGAATTATTTGTACTAGTTTTGAAAATAAAATAAAAATTAAACAAAAGACGAACTAAAGTGACCCATTTGCCAAAAGCAATTTAAAAGAAGGTTTAATTAACATACTTTGTATTATTTCCTACATCAAACTGTATTTATCTACATGCATAGAAAATATCGAGGAACTAATGAATCGTTAATAATACACCTTCTAGTAGGCTACTCTGACTAAGTGGTTCACACTTATCGCGCCGAGCATCTGTCAGTTAATTTCTAGTTAATTATGCCGATTGCTGCTGATATCGGGGGTGCAGGTGTGAATTAGTTTGCAAGTTCGAGAGTGTATTGAGGTGTATCCATTCCAATTAATATTATCCGACAACTGAGGGGGATCATTAGTTCGTTTTTGTACCTTCAGAAGTCTTGCTGCTTTCTAAATAGTTCATATGTTGATTTATACAGTGCTATTCAAAAGTCCCCTCCTCCCCTCGTATCTTTTGAACGGCTACACTTACATTAATAAAATTTGGAGGGTAAAAATAAAGTGTTGTAAACTTCTCCACGAATGGTAACAGGTGACGTCATAGTAATAGATGACGTCACAGTGCCCCACTCTGGCCAATAATTTTAAATAGGACCTTATGGCAAGTGATATCTCGTTTGAAAGGCATTGACATTGGCTACATAGCCATATTAATTTTGTTTGGTTTTAAACCAATTTTGACGGATAAATTAAATAAATACCAAAATTATTGAAATTATTTTTTTAAATTTAATTAATCAAATATCAACAATAGATTCTCATAGCAAGTGTTCGAAATGTGCTCTGTCTAATTCCTGACAGTAATACATCCTATTAGTAAACTCTTGTCGTACTCTTTCGAATGTGTCAGCTGAAATGGCATTGCATTTTTCAATAATTATTTCTTTCAAAACGCCAATGCTATCTGGTGTCGTAGTATAAACCTTGGATTTCAAGTACCTCCATAGAAAAAAATCTAATGGTGTCAGATCTGGTGACCAAGGTGGCCATTCTATAGGACCTCGCCGGCCGATCCATCTACCTCGATATTCTTCATCCAGGTAACGTCTTACTGCACCATAATAATGTGCAGGAGCACCATCTTGTTGAAACGTTATTTTCAGACGGCCGAATTCATCTGGATTATCTTTCAGAATTTCAAGAATTAACGGCTCAATTGCATTTTGTAACATCTCTAGATACACTTCACCGCTTAAATTTGAATTTAGGAAAACAGGACCAACTATGTGGTTTCCCAAAATACTTGCCCAAACATTGACTTTTTCTGGAAATTGGTTATGTTGTTCACGAAAGGTGTGAGGATTTGTGTCACTCCAATACCTTACATTTTGTGTATTCACATTTCCTTTGAGGCAAAAAGTACTTTCGTCACTAAAACAAATTGTTTTTGTGTAATGTGGGTTTTGACTAATTTTATTTGTCGTACATTCACAGAATTCGAGTCTTCTGTCGGGGTCGTCATCCGAAATGTGGTGCACCATTTTTAACTTGTATGGATGAAATTTATTTTTAGCCAACACTCGCTGTACTGTAATTTTACTTACTTCACAGATAGACGCAACTTTAGTTGAAGAGGAAGTAGGGTTTACTACCATTTCAGCAACTTTATCAATTTTTTTATCATCACTAAATGTTGGTCGACCAGATCATTTGGCATCTTGAACACTACCTGTTGCTTCAAACTTGTGAAGAAGCTCCCTCAAATAAGTTCTCGAGATAGGGCGATCTGGGTATCTCTCATTAAATAAACGTTCCGCTTCATGGAGATTCTTTCTAGATTCACCAATTATTAAGATAGCTGCTACTTTGTCGGCTTGAGTATATACCATTTTGCCTATGTAAACTCTTAAACGTCTCGTTAAAAATAATAAAATTAAATATTTAAGCTATTTAGAAAAACTTTGCAAAGCAACAAATACTATTAAATTAAAAACGTCAATTTTTTTGACAACTAACCAGAGGCGGACTGAAAAATCTTCAATATTTAAATGTGAAATAATAATTTTGGTATTTATTTAATTTATCCGTCAAAATTAGTTTAAACCTAAACAAAATTAATATGGCTATGTAGCCAATGTCAATGTCTTTCAAACGAGATATCACTTGCCATAAGGTCCTATTTAAAATTATTGGCCAGAGTGGCACTGTGACGTCATCTATTGCTATTACGTCACCTCTTACCATTCGTAGGGAAGTTTACAACACTCAGACGGAAGAAGATAGATAACATGCCTGTGCTGTTGAGCCCAACCCAAACGTATGAATGAATGAATAAACCAAACCAGCGTAACATAAATCATTGATCTGGCAACCGTAATATATTGAGGCATCAAATGCACTTGAAACTCAGTAATTTCTGTGAGTGATTTCGATTGAAAATAAAAAAAAATTTAATGAAAACCTCTAATAAAATAACACTTTACGACAATCGTAAACATACGAAAATTAAATTTTTACGAGAATTAAATAAAATGGTAGGAATAAATTTTGCCCATCTGCATTGAACGGAAGCGGAGTCATAAAACGTCGACATCACATTATTTTATTGTTGCATATGTGCAGTTTTCCTTATCTAATAAATAAGAAGTGTAATGTTATAACATGAAGCTATTGGGTTTTATTACTTGACAATGCTCGTCTGAGATTGTTATTAGTGCATATAGTTACTATTATTGAATTCGCGAACACTCATCGTTAATAAGTTGTTATTTTTTGATATTTTTACCAAAAATATAAAATCGAATCAACGTAAATAGCGAAATTAACAATTCACCTGAATGTCTCTATAATTTTCGTATTGTTTCATATCCCCCGTTAATTGAGAGAAATACTTATTTAAAAAAAAATCTTGTGGTGATTTCCGTACGCGAAAAACCTCCATTTTCCCCCCATTTCATCAACTTTTTAGAACATATAATTTTCGTTAAAAAAAATTTTCGTATCAACATTTAAAATCTCTTCTCTTTATATGGAAATTCACCAAAGCACATCCCCGTTGATTCCAAAAATCTACATAAACATTTCTCAAAGTCTTGAGTACATTTTTTCGGCTTTCGGATAACCCTGTATATTTAGCTCTATAGGCCATGAAGCCTAACACTTGATTGGCTATTTTCCTCGTTTCTCTTTTAAGTTTTGCCACCTCTTCCCATCTGCGTATGTTCAACAGCTCTAGGTCTTTTTCTACTGCTTCTATTCACTTCTTTTTTGGTCTTCCCCTCTTTCTTTTACATCCAGCTCCTTTTCTAAGTACTTCTTTTGTTGCTCTGCTATTTGCAAGTCTTTGTTTGTTCCCCCAAGTATCTTATACGTTGCGACCTTATTGCCGATATTGGCAACACACACAACCTAGATGAGCCCGTCCCACCCAGGATGTTCCTCTCTAAGCGAGGTACATCTCCGGGAGGGACTTCCACCACTTCCCCCCATCTTATCCGATGGGTCTCATCATCATAGTTCGCGTTTCGGCGTACAGCTCGTCCCTAGCTAAAAGGGCTAGTAGCTGGGGGCGAGCCGTCTTCTCTTTGGCCGTGTAACCTCGGTGGTTTTTTCTTCGGCGGTCTTCCGTAGTGTGTGTTTGCGCTGCCTCTACAAAGTGCGTCCTCAGTCGGCAATTTCGGCTGAAAACACACTTTTCTTCCGATCTCTTACAAGCGACTTTAAGCTATTAGTTGAGCTAATATCTTTGTCACCTGTTCGAGGATCTGTTGTTTCGTTGTTGTCGTCGTTGTTTTCTTGTCAGCTGCGGCTTGGGCGTAGCTGACTCCTGTCTTCTTTACTGCTGTTGTCCTTGTCTTCTGGTTGTTTGGGGCTTTTGGGCATCCTTTGTAGTTTGCCGGGTGTTCTCCCTGGTAATTTGCGCAGGGCCGGCTTGGTCTTCGGTCGTGGGCAGTCGTTGGATCGGTGTGGTCCTCCGCACTTTCGTGTTTACGTTACACGTCGTCTGTCCGTGGTGGAAGCCTTGGAAGTTTTATCACTGCGTCGGCCCTTTTCCTCTTCTTTGTTCTTCCCACCTGATCCTCACGTTCTGGAAATTGGAAAGCTTTCATATAATTCCATGAGCTTCTCATTTGTTCTTCTGATCCAGATATCTTCTACTTTTCTTCCCCCATATATTCTTCTGTATACAAATAATAATATTGATTGTCAGTATTGGTTCATTATCTGAAAGAATCTATTCCAAATTTCAGTTCAAAATTCCCCTAATTATGGACTCTCCAATTATCTTTTCAAATTAGAATCCAATAATTCACAACTATACTAGAGACGCGCGTTTATAGCCGCGCGTCTTTTCGTCCCTTTATAACATGTAGATTAGAAAAAACGCTAAATAAAACAATTAGAAATAATCTCATCTTAAAAAAAACCCTGTTTGAAATCGAAGAATGCAACTCTCGCTGTCGCAGTCTTCTTATTTTATTTGTGATTCATGTATTATTCGAGTTAAATACTCCAAATTAAAATTGCTGCTATTTTTGTCCAAGACGTTGGAATGCAATGTCGCTTGTAGCTAAGTAATTCCAGTGAAAAAAAAAGGATTTTTTTCCATTTCTTATCTGTCAGAATCAACATGTCTGCATTCTCATGGTATTGAGATCGTGATTATCTTACACTGCAAGAATACCAAGTAGCGGTATTGAATACATGTTATACTGACAGTCGAATACAGAGGCGTCCAAAAGTAACTTTTTTTGGGTTTCAAATTTTTTATACAGAAGGATTACGTTTTTTTAAGCAACTTTTAGCGGACATTCTCATTAGGTTTTGGACAGCTTCATCTTCTATGTCTATAAATTTTCTTAACGCCTCAACTCTATTCTATTTGCAGCTCACCACCTTTCAATATTAAAATGCCCCAAAATCCTCGATTGCATGAGCTTGGCGGGCTTCAGTTTTTCAGGACAAGCTATATGGTACGAGCATTTGATCTTCTGTATCTGTAAGAATTTGAAGGGTGGGTGAGCCCACAGCACTTAGACCACAAATGGCCCATTGTGCATCCTTCTGAGGTTCAGACTTCCTTCTAGTTCTAACGATAAACATAGGCAACCATTCTTACTCCAATTTGTAAGAATGGTTGCCTATGTTTATCGTTAGAGTGTTCGGTGAGTTGGAGTAAGAATGGTGGCGGTGGTTGCCGGGACACTTGGCAACGTGATGTTTGACTTGTGACGTTTGACATTTGACGTGACGTTTGACATCACAATTTACCCCCCCCCTCTGTAGAATTTACTCCAGATCTCTGAATCTAAACATTAAATGGGCGATAGGCTGTAATGTCAGCGTTGCTCAAACAGAGCTCACTGCTATCTACATCGCCGCAAAAGAGATTACCAAAAGAAACACCACAGGTAATAAAATTCACATCCTTACTACATACTTACTACCTGTTGCCGAATACTTTTCTCATAGATGTCGCCAGGATGTTGTTTTCAAAAATCACGTTCATGCAACATGAATAGATCATCTGTGTAAATTTCAACATTCTAACTATTACGGTTCATGAGATACAGCCATAATAGAATACGTACGAAAGAAAACAAAAACATAAAAATATATTCTACGCCAGTGGGAAAAAGAGAAACAACGCAGCATACCGGACATTAAAGTTACACTCATTAGTCGATTGAGTCGGTATTTTATGGTTGATACTCGACGTAAATTGCCATTTACCGAGTTGCGCCGTTTTATTATCATGAGTTGTAAACATTTTGAAGGTTTAATTAACGGCCACATAAATTGTGTGGCCGCAGTCCGCATGAAAATTATGACTAGCCGATGGATGTGCTGCACTTTTATAAAACCAAACACCACTTGGTTGTAAACCATTTGGTATGGAGTGCCGTTTTGTCATTTTTTTTTACTCAAACATGTATGTAGAATACTGTACCTCTTGTAATAAGAATTGTAATATTCTTCAAATACAATAAAATTAATAATAATAGTGACACTACAACTTCCATGGAAGAACTGGCCCCTTAAACCCACTACAGTTGCTGGGTTTTCACTACAAATTGTGGTACTGTATGTTTTTGTGCTAGAAAACCCTTTTATAGTTTATTTACAATAAAAACAAAGACGAAGTTGCAAAACAAAATATTGTGATGTTGCCAAGCTGTAGTTTTTTTCTTTACTTAAACATTAAAAACATTCAATCATTTACATTTAAACATGTAACAATAATAATAGTGAATACAAATAGCGAATACTATTACTTACGTCTCTTACAGCAGTAAGCGAGAGAAGCGGACCCTATTTCGGCATTCTGGTTCGAAATAGCTTAACAAAGATGTTACCATCTCTTGACATTCACTGTTCAGCTGCTTCGGCATTTTATTAACTACACACTGTAGATTTGCCTAAATAATTAGTTATGGAAATAACATGAATTTAAAAGCACCAAAAAAAACTGTTAATATTAGATTAATGTCAACAAATGTCAAAACAAACTGGGGAATTTTACCAGTAGATCTGACAACGTCTTGAAGTTTTGCCAACCCGTTAGCTGTAAATTGCCCTGGTTGTTAAAGATACATTATATTTACGGTTGGTAAATTAATATTTATTCTGGTAAACAAGAAAGTAACTAAAAATGACATCATTGTCTTTTTATCGTAAAAATCTTATATCACGCTTAGCTTCTAGTAGTTTTTGTTTTTTTAAAACTTAACAAAAAATATAAACAATAGATTTATCTAAACTAGAACTTCGTGAAATTAGATCAAATTTTTATATTTTTAATATCATTCAGAAAGCTATTTTAATCTTTCCTTTCCTAATTATATTATTTCAGAAAACCTGTCAAGAAATAATAAACTGAAGCTTTGGTATATCAAACCAACCGAACGAATCCCTCAAGGGAAATTGAGAAATCGATCGCTCATGACTGCTAATGTAATTAATTAACCCTTAAATATCCCCCTTTTGAGGATTATAACGTCGTATACCCGAGGGAGACCGAAAAGTCAAGCCCTCCTATTGTAATGTGTCATTACTAGATTCATTATTAAATTCCAATTTATTAATAAGAATGTCACATTCCAATTTTCAAGACGGAATTGCGTTTATTTGTTGTAAGGGTAATATTTTTTGATCGTTGGATTTTTTGAAAAAAAAATTATATATACCTATCACTCTCTATCTGCCTTTTTAAGATCAGAATCGTCCCTGCAATTAATCTGACCTTGGGCAGTCAAAATAATAATAAATTTAGACTCTTTAACTACAAAATTTCACATTATTGATGTAATTTTTGAGAAACGTCGCTGGCCATAGACGGACCGCATGCTGTAGTCGAGACCAACTGCTCTAGAGCGGTCGCGATGAAGTCGTACACGACTGCAACACGACCGCATAATGCAGTCGTCTACGACTGTTTGGAACAGTTGTATTCGACCGCAAAATAATACTGATGCGCGTTCATTTACAAGATGGATTTCGATGAAGCGGACTGTATCGGTTACCTTCTCGCCGAGAGGAAGGGATTGGTACTCAGCGTCACCGAATAGTAATGAACTTGGTCAATTTCATTTTTTGTCATAGACTGTTGTATTCCATTACTTGTCTGGTTATGATGTCTTCTTTGCAATTATAATCTAATTTTTTTTCGCATCTGAAATTGTTCGAAAAAATTTAGTCTGCTGTGAAAGCCTATTATACTGTAGCCATTTTCCAGAGCAATACTCATTGGGAAAGGTTTAGCATTACCTCCAAAGCTGAGCTGCGGCATTACTATTCGGTGTCAGCGTGGAGGGAGTCCTAAACAGTCGACCGCTCAGGAACTGCTCGAGCGGACCGTGTATTGCGAATATGAATTTAGTATATATTATGGAAACTGCATATCACCGTGCGGCGACCGCATCTTGCAACATGCGGTCCGTATATGGCCAGCCTAATAGACTGTGTTCGTGATAATCCCTCTATATGACTACATCTTTTGAAATAGTACACTCTGTATAGAATGAGAATGAAAAACCTGTAACAAAATGCTCTGGAAAATATTTGAGAAAATAAAATAGACAAGGAACATTTTTTCTGATTGTTTTGTCGGCATGAAATTCGAAAAACATTTTTCGCGCACTTAGAATGTGACTATGAAAAATAAATCTGTCTGAATGAGATTTCACCCTCCGGTTTTCTGCCTTGGATGATATTATTGTATTATCCCGGAATGCCGCATTACATTCAGGCTGTCGGATAAGAAGCGTTCCTTTCAAGATATATATATATATATATAATATGTGAGGGTGTAGAAAAAGATCAGGTGAGCATAGGCGTGCCTATTTTTTTTCAAATAAAAAATTTATATTTACGTACCGAAAGTTTAAATATTTCCGTACGTCCCAAATATACAGTATGTCCACAAAATGCTTCATATTGACCTCTATAGTCTAAATTCAGCATTCTCTATAGCTTAATGCGGACGGTAATTGTCATAAGGCATGTAGGTGTTAACTAATCCAAAATTGTTGGCCAATTTCTGATGGATGATGTTGCAAAGATGATTGTGCCTGCGTAGGTAATCAATGAATTAATGTGTTGTGTTGTATCGTCTCTGTTGTTTGTTAACACCTGCTGCACTTGTCCGATACAATGTTTGGATCTCTTATAACAAATCTCTTGTAATTGTTGGTAATAACTACTTGGCTATAATAGATCCTTCTGTTTCTGGAAATAATGTTCCATCAAAGAGCCACTTATTTGATGCTTCCTTGTCGATATAAGATTTAAGGGTATAAATAACAAATTTCACATTTTACAATACAATCATATTTTGCCCTCAATAAATCAAATTATTTATATTGACATTGTGAAAACGACCAAACCACATGTTTATATATACCATAACTCTAAAGATAAATTCGACAATGAATCTCCATTACAAAAACTAACCGTTTGTGGTTTTTTCCTGCCGTATAACATCTCCGTTTATCTCCCCCGTGTCGAAATAAACGACTCCTGGTTATGCGAGCCACGATCCCCTATTTTTTTATTCATAGAGACATAAAAAAAATTGAAAGATCATATGGCATTCTCGACGAACAGGAGATGTACCCAGGAAACGAGTTTTCTATCAATTTTCGATCGAAATTCTTGTTTTTGATTCTTTCGGTAGAGATTTATTAACGGAGGGTGACACAGTTAGGAAACAGGTTTTCGTGAGATTTTTTTCTACCGTTAGTTATGAGAAATTGACAGTCGGACGCAATCGGCGGAGAAATTATTGTTGTCATTTTTTTCTATAGGTACGCGTCATAGGAATTTGAAAACAGATAGTGAGGGGTGGCTGCCAAATGGCTGTTGAGTGAAATAAAATTACTGATACAGAATTAGGAAAGAATTTTGATACCAGTTTTTACAGTATTGGAATATCTTTTAAATCAATCAAGATATTGCCTGTAAAAGATATCTTTGGACACACTGTACATCATTCTTAAATAAAACTATCACTTCGTGTTTCGAAGGAAAGTATCTTGGACAAATTGTCATCAGATTTCCCTCTTGTTCTTTCGTTATAGCGTTGATGCCCTTGTTGGCACGAAAATCAATGTTACCAAATTGATGTTGTCAACCCGAAAAAAACTTTCAAGGATTTTGATGGCGCTTAGGGAGGACACGAAAGAAAAGAAAAATGTTTTGTACGTGGTATCGAAGGATTTTTATTTGAAAAAATAAAATATATGTGATACATTTCAGTCTTAGAGTTGTTGGTATACTTTTTCTAGTGTCAATGTGAAGATAAAGATAAAAAGAAAAGTGTAAAAAGTATGGAAAGTATTTGTATCTGTATCTGTAAAGTTGTCCTCCTAGGTCATCATTTATCATGTCCTTCCCAGAAAGGTGGACGGGTCACTAGGAGACATCTCCTTTATATCGGCAGGTGTAGGCCAAGACTCACCGAACACACACTCTGTTATTGACGATAACTCCGGACACTCGCATAAGACATGCCTGACAGTTTCATCTTCCTGTTCACACATCCCGCATAGTATGGAGGTGTTTCCTTAGTTAACAGTGGCCAGTCAAAAATCCTACTGTTGAACGTAGACTTTTCCTGGTCTTCGCCAAATATTTCTTCGGCGCCAGCTTCCCAGGGTCGCCCAGGGTGATCCTGGCAAAACTGCATCCTTTTATTCCATTCCATCTCTCAAGGGATTGAGCATGGGTGTAATGTTTGTCTAGTTCCGCAATTGTCGAAGTCATTAGGCCCTAGGTGTCACTGTCCTAAAATTTTTAGTCCAGCCGCTAAAGAATCGGCAATGAGATTACCTTTACTCCTGTCGTGCCCTTTAGCCCACCTCAGGATAATATTGTTATCTGTCGAGGCATCAGCTAAATTTTGGTGGCACTCTAGTACTAGCCCCGATATAACGGAAAGTATTTGTATAGTAAGCTTAGTAATTTTAAAAAATATATTAACAATATATATTGTAAAATTGACGTCAAATCAGTAGCGTAACGTCATAATATTTTGTAGGTTAACACAAACTTATAATCTTTCGTCCTTGAATGTAGATAGTTTTTCATTTAACACTAACAAGTTTTTTAGGAGGCACCGATCTAGATCCCTGCGCAAGACAGTTGTCAAACTTCATGTTGCTTCTTCTTACGTGAAACGTATTATTATTTTATTTTCTTTTCGAAAAAAATTAATAAATTAATAACTCGATCATTTTGTACTTGATATTTTACAACATGTAGTATCAAGTGCATATTATGTCTGTGTGTGTCTCCACTTTGGAGAAATATTATACCATAATTATTGAAGTAACCCTGATAAAAAGTGAAATACTAATTCTTTATGTTACGTGCAGATAGATCCATCAAACGTGCTTGAAGGTTTGACAAAACAGTAAACAAGAAACACAAGAAAATAATGGTTTAGTAAATCAATTTTACGTTTCTTTGATTTATTACTTCTTCATTCCATTTATTTGATTGAATTTCCCATCTCTAATTTTTTTTTTCGAAGAATATTTATACAGAAAAAGTCAAAAAAATAACATTACTTTCTTTTGTTTATATATAGAATAATTTTTTACTCGATATTATTTCACGAAACGGTTTTAGATCCTTTCTTAAACTGAAAAAACGAATCGAATTATTTAAATTAGATCTCGACCCTTTTTTATACTATTATAGTGTACGCCACTGCACCCGCGGGCGTCGTTGTCTTCGGATTTACTGTAATGCTGTGAGAGACGACGACGAAGATGACCAAATAAAACAATAGGAGTTAAGATTAGATCACTTTTATCTCGGATCATTTGCTCAGAACAATGGATTTTATTACCATTTTTTCTTTTCATATTGGAAGTGAAGATTGAACTAGAAAAGTCGGGAAATTTAATTACGTTCAATCCCATTGAGTTTCCAATTTGAAAAAAGAACCTGGAAAATTATCCAAGAAGATATTTTTGAGAAGATAAACTCAATTTTCTAGCGACCCACGACACTCGACTTTGTTTCGTGTCGCAAATTTCCTACTCGTGAGAAATTATTATTTGTTCACTTGTTGCACACTATAATTTTCCTACGACCACCACCCAGAAATCAAACATACGACTGTGTTGCACACTGTATTTTTTTAAGAGCACTTTTTCTAACTACAATTAGTATAATGCGGTTAAGATGGCGCCTTCAGCTTGACAATTTGACAATAAATAAGTAAGCAACAGTTGCCCAGCAACGAATTAAAAGTCTGAGTGATTTGTGGATTCTCTGCTGGGTCCTAGACAATCCAAACTTCTACTGAAGGGATGGACTGATGGTCACGCCAGGGCAGCTACTGAACTACCAAGGAGTAGGCTAAAGAAGATAGCAGGACTCCTAACAGGGCACTGCTGTATAAGGAAACACCTCCACAACTTAGGAGTAGAGGAAAGTTCCCTATATAGGGGTTGCGGCATGACTGACGAAACGTCAGTTCATGTTCTTTTAGAGTGTCCACACTGGGCACTACGCAGGCTAATCTTCGGAGTCCCTGGAGACACAAGCAGACATCCATTGAAAAAGGTTGAGGCCTTTATTGAAGGGCTCGGTTTCATGGATGCCTAGGTAGCAGGAATGGCACAATGGGCCCGCCAGTGGCCTCAGTGTCGGAACCTTGGCTTGAGTTGTCCAGGACAAGGCTCGCCTGCACATTTAGTAGTAGTAGTAGTGGTAGTAGATTTGTGGATTTATTGTTTAGATTACAGATAAGCAGTATGGGTATGCCTAATGTCAATTTGGATATGCTTTATGCCACTCTCTCCAGAAACCAACTAGACAAGGCATACTTGTTATTTTGAATATAATTTAGATTTTGAAAAATTGACATTTGAGTTGGAAATAGTAGTTTATCGCCAACCGTCAGTAAAGCCGTCAATTATCAGATTGATTTCCGGAAGTAAACAAACAGTTTACCTTCCTTTACTTGATCTGCCGCATTTGCGGCAGGTAAAATATTTTGACTTTGTCATTACTCGAAAATCATCATCTGTCAGTGTCACGCTTCTCCCTATTACGGCTCCATAATAGTTTTCTTGCGATTTATTTATAACAAATTATTTTTGGAACTCCTTTGACTTCAGGAATTAACTTTTCCAGGGACATTAAAAAATTATTGAAACATACGTTTCTTTTTATCAAAAATTATAGAAGAACCTTGCTAAATTTTTCAATTTTTCAGTCATTTGGTAAACTACAATCATACAAATATATATTTTAAATATTAAAATGACAGTATACTCCCCAAAAACTTGACAAATCTACTTTTCCGCACTAGTGCGGGAAAATGACTCCGCTCTAAAATGAGTGCGGAAAAGTGGACTTTTCCGCTCGCTAGTAGAAAAAATTTGTTTTATAATAGTAGTTTGTACAACAAGTCTGCGCTCGTGGGAAAAGTGATTTACGTACAAGTTGCACACAATATTTTTTCTACAACCACATTTATTAATGAAAGAAATACAGTCATTTATATAGTTATTTTATTTAAACTTTTAATAGAAAGAACTTACAATATGAAAATAAATAGAAAAATCAGTTGAATGTATAATTAATTGTAAATTTGAACAAATTTGTATTCAAACCTCAGGTAAAAAATTTTCGGTTGCAGTTCTAGCCTTTTCAATAATATATGGAGGAATGTCCGAATTGGACAACTCAAAAAATAAGTTATTTTGATCTTGGTTCATAATTCCTTAAATTGTTTTTTTAATTAATTAAAATTGATAATGAAATAAATAGTTTACTACTTTTGGTTTTAATTTAAAAATTGTACACAAATAAGAAATACACTGTTAGGTTGAATTGTCAAAATAAGTTGACAGGTCATAGGTAGCTTTGTTTGACATTTCGGTGCGGAAAAGCGCCATAGCGTGTACTTTTCCCATTACTTTTCCAACGGCTATCAAAAGAATTAGGAAAGGCCTGCTTTGCGCATAAAAATTTGTGTAGAAAAGCGTGTTTTGCATAGTGGTTGTAGGAAAACATGGATTTATGCTATTTGCCAAATTTTAATTATTCATGAAGAGCCTACATCAAAAGCCACTCAATTTCTATTTTTTTCTAAAACAATCTATCTACGACCTCAATTGTTTCCACTCTTCTAACCCTAAAACACCCTACCAACAATAAAACCCGGGAAAATTCAAGGATAAACATTAACTCCCGAAAATTGTAGAAAATAACCGCGGAATATTATTCTGAACGACCCATTTAAACCCCTCATACACTCCCGAAGTCAAATCAAGCGTAAAGTGAAAAACACTCGAGAATCTCGTTTACGATTACTATAGACATTAGCGACACTGAGACTGATGTTAATTGGGCCGTTCTCGTTAGGATTGTCGGTTGTTTTGGGAAAAGTGTGACACGTAATGAACAGTCCCTGGGATGATACTCTTTCGGGAATACGCAATACAACACCGGAAAACATGGACGTCCATTGGGAAAACCTAAAAGGATCATTAGGTTAAGTAGTGATAGTTTATTGTTATTAGAGGTTTGGGTTTATAAACCAAAAAGGGTATACCTGGTTAAAAAGTAGTTCTTTGTGCTTTTTATTTTTTCAAACTCTTCATGGTAAATAAAATATCAGAGATAATATTTTCCATTAACATTCCCTTTTTAAAGTAACGCCTATGTCTGGGAATGGTCGGGATATAAAAGCTTATCCAGAGATATTCACCAGAGGGGTATTTTAGCAAGACAAGCAAAAAGCGTCTTAAGAAAACATTTTCGTTTAACTTGTGTTGTTGGGCAAAGAAAGGGGAGTCGTTTTTTGATCGGGGGTGGTTATTTGAACTTCCGAAGTTTTTACAAGAAAATCTTAAATAACAGTTGAGTAATATTCGGCATAAAACATCTTATTTCCGTCATGACTATGTATGAATACAAATTATAACAATTTTTTTTTGTTACAGGTGAGTGTTGTAAAACCCAGTAGAATAATATCGGTAAGAATAATTATTTTTTTAAATACGACCCTGTTTACCATGATCGTTTTATAAATGAAAAAGTTTTTAATATGTTTGTCGACAATTTCGCTTTACTACTTTAATCTGTAGACATTTTAAAAACAGCAATTTGTGTTCTATAATATATCACGTTTTAAAACCACTTTTTTTCCCACATTGTCGTCTCGGAAAAGTTATGGCGCTCTGGCGGCGGAGCTACATCATTTGTAACTTCGTTACATTGAAGGGTCTGTTAATTTTTTTCCTCCACTTCGTCTGGAAAGCTCGATTAAATTTGCGAGTTGAATAAGGAACTTTCTTTCCATTTTATAATTTCTCCGAAATTGTTGCCATAATTTCCATGATATATTGTTATAATCAAAAATAATTGGAAAAGTAATAATTTGCTCACTGTTCCAATTGCTTCTATTTTTTTTTTCTGGCTGAGATGGGAAACTAGTGTTCCAATGGGTCCTAACCAGTCTCGACCAGTACCAAGACAGTGTTGGACTCATCCCCAAGGGAATGCCTACCAACCAAACCCACCTCACACTCCCTCCTCGGAATCACTACCCTAGCATACTTTAAGGCCGGTGGCGGTCCCTCACACACTACATTTCTTCTTCCCGCGGTCTGCTCTCTCCTTCCTCCTATTTTCCCAAATTCGTCCTCTGAGGGGTCCAGAGGATACCTCCCATTTTTTCCCTCTTCGTCTTCATCCACTCCCTTCTTTCCCCTACTACATATTGTCA
>CAJUYG010000069.1:272021-290003 GCA_910591675.1 Galerucella calmariensis | reverse complement strand
CTCTTCGTCTTCATCCACTCCCTTCTTTCCCCTACTACATATTGTCACTCCTGGCTTGAGTCCCCTTTCCCCACATACCCTACAAAGGAAGGCCTGCCGACAGCCTCTGGCCATGTGCTCCACACTCTTACATAGCCAGCATTCCCTTAAATTCTCCACTATCTTGGCACTACACCCCGCTACCTGGTGGCTCTTCACTCCACATTTGCCCTCCTCTCTCCCCTTTACAATATTTACCATTTTCCAGTCCAACTTGATCTCCCGTTTTCCTAGTAAGGCTTCCGCTTTCTCCCATTCCACCCTCACCACCGCCATTTTCATCCCGTTCTTCTCTCTCGCCACTTTCTTCATCCTTGTCCCTTCCCCAATCAAACCCTCTATTTTCTTCCTCGCCACTTCATCTTCAATCCACGGGTCTATCCCTACCATCTATCTTAATGGTTTTTGTTCCCCTTCCCGCTTCCACCGCCCTAGCTCCTGTTACCCTTTCCACCTCCCTCAGAATTCCCCTCACCTCAACCTCCTTCTTTGCCGCTATAACCTCCTCCATCTAAAACACGGGTTTGACAATCTCAAAACGTCACTTTTTAATTAAATACTTCTAATTGGTAGCCCCGTTTTCCTTTATTAAAATAATTGTCGACTTTTTCGAGAAGGGGAAGTGTAAATCCTGCTTGCATTCACAAATATAGTAAAAAGTGAAATTTCGTCTCCCAGTCCCAGTACATCGAGTATTTTTTGCGTCACAATTTTTATTTCGACTCCCAATCTTGTTTATTTAAACAGCATGAGAAATTGCTGGCACAGATGTTCGTATTAAATAAACTTCCTCGTTTTTCGAGAATATTTTCATTGCTCGGACTGGATATTAAATAAGATATTCGAAAGATATAAAACTGGTTGTCTTGGTAGATAGCCAAGTCGATGATTTGTTGTATATACATATCCCGTTTCATTTACAACTTGATACATTTTCCACTGAAACTGAAACAAATTTTTTGTCGAACATATTTTCTTTATTGAAGATTTAAATCATGTAAATATCACTTTAACATCAAATGGATCAGATGGATCAGAAAAACCAGAAATCGGTTAAATGAAAAATAATTTTAGATAACAGAGACGGCTCCAGAAATATTTGATAAAACGTTGTTTGCTAAAGACATTATTTGTTTTTCATCTATTTATGTTAGAGCTTGAGTAAAAGTATATTGCGTCTATAAAAGCAATCAGCAGATAAATTCCAAACTTATTTGGTACTGCTTGGAGACGCTACAGGATCTGGGTAGTCATAATTGTTCTTAGCCTGGGTACCAGGCCACTCAGTTCACAAGGGCAAGAAGAGGCAGACTCTCTTGCACTCTTGCCCGAGAAGATGCTCGATGTGCTCCCATTGGTCTAGAACAAAAAGCGGTCATAGGTCAGTTATTTCGAGAATATTATCATTTTCAGTGTCTACTAGCCATTCTATAGGTTAGGTTAGGTGTGTGGGGAGTGGGTCTAAAAGGCACTCCACTGTAACTCCCAAGAGTCTATCGTGGCTCACACGTATTTAGATTTCACCAAACAAATTAGGCTTCTTAACAAAGCTGATTAGTTTGTTTGGTGAATGATATTTCAGGTCTGAGGGACCCTGCCAAAAATCAGATACCTGATTCGAGCCGCGGCGGGGCAGGTACAAATAATATGCTCTGCTGTTTCATCATCTTCCAGATAACAGGGGCCTTTTAGACAACGTAGGTCATGCCTGCTGTAGTCTAACATTTGTTTGGAGACATTCTTCGAATGATGTATAAAAGCCTTTGAATGAACCAATCCTGGTAAATTTAAAACTCTTCTTGCTGCCCAGGTATTTAGCCAATCTCTATGTATCAGAGAATTTTGTTTGGGCTCCAAGTTCTAATATTTTCCACAGATCCTGCTGCTGTCCACATGGATAGTCAGGTTTTTGTTAAAAACTTTTTCCAAGTGGCAGTTCCATCTTGGCTCATCGTCATCTGTAGGTGGGCTTAGGCTGTCCTCATAGGTCATCGTCCAACCTGTTCTTTCCAGGAAGGTTGACAGGTCATTAGGAGACATCTCCGTTATATCGGCAAGATTCACCGAACACACTTTCACAGGTTGATCGTCGTTGTAAACCCACTGCCAAAAATTATTCTTTAAAACTGAGCGACAGCTTGTTTGTGTACATTTTGTGCTTTATCAAAATAACTCTCAGTTGGGTCACTACCTCACACAAATTTTATATATATATATCACTCGTTTTTATACTGGAAGAGAACTCTCGGTGGGCGACATGTGACACATTCTTCTATTTTGTGTAACTTCTTGTCAACGCAGTGAGACAACGCCAAGCGCTAATTAGCAACATGTTGTCAAGATGGTGTTGTACATATCACTAGATTCGCTTACAATATTTGATTAGACCAGTACTGGGAAAAAAATTACGCGAATATAGTGTCATTATTTCGTATTTATTTTTTTATATTGGCAAAACATCTTGGTTATTATTATTAAGATTATTATTTTTAACTGAATACACCTAATTATGTTTTGTAATATTTTCTGTCTCTCTCTGTCTCTCTCTCTTCTTTTCTATATAACTTTCAACGACCTGAACTGATGGTTGATGATGGCTTCGCCTATATCATAAAATGTACCGAGTTCACTCGAGGTCGATGAGTGTCAAATGGAGCGAAACGTTTTATGGCACCGTCATTCCTGTTTATAGATTGGCAATTAAGTGTTTTTGCTCATATAAAAACATTGAGGCTTCAATCCGCGCATCTAATTATGTGTGATGGAATCGGGGCTACAAACGTGAACACTTTTAAACTTGTTGAACTTGAAAAAAATATGTTTTCTCAATGTTAATAGTTAAATTATTTTTAAAATTTTTGTTTTCACAAGGTTTTTATGTCAATATGAGAATTCAGCTTTTAAATTTAAATTATCTGCCATTAATGCTGTGATGTATGTACAGGGTTATTCATTATAAATTACCCACCCCCTATCATCGTTATTATTACTTCTAGAAAAAAAAGTCTTGCATAAAAGTTGTTTGGTTACAGTTGAATTTTCTTAATATTCTATCAAAAGTTCAGTAGCGTGCGTATTTAATCCCCTTACAAAAAGTTATAGTTCTTTTTTAAATAGGATAGTCTGTATATTTTCACATTTTTGAAATGGACTTTTTTTTCTGATTTCAAAAATCTGTAATATGTTACCCCTACCTTGTACCGTTTTTGAGTTATGAAATGTTGAAAATCTGAGTTTTAGTAATTACTGTTAATATGAAAAAGAAAGTTAAATCAAAAGCAAAGAAACTTCTGGTGGGCTACAGAAATCTGGAACCAACCTACATAACAAAATGTGCCTTCGCAGACGATCTAATGATATGTGCCAAGAATCAAACGGACCTGCAAAACAATTTAAATCTATGGTATGAAGTACTGAAGAAATACAACCTAAAAATTAATGCGAATAAAACAAAAATAATGATGATCGGTAGAAACGAAGTCCAAACAGTTGTTAGTTTAAGCGATAAAGAATTAGAACAAACGGATAACTTCAAGTATCTAGGTGTCTTGATAAACAAAGACGGGAAGAACGAAGCGGAAATTACCAACAGGATAGAAAGCGCAACCAAGTTGTACTATTCATTAAGTAACACGCTTGTGAGGAAGAAAGAAGTGTCGACGAAAACAAAGCTGATAGTCTACAAAACCATATTCAAACCGATCCTAATCTATGGTTGTGAAAGCTGGGTACTCACGGAACAACAGAAGAGCAAAATACAAGCCATAGAAATGAAATTTCTAAGGGGCATAAAGGGCATCACAAAAAAAGACCGAGTGAGAAATGACGTTATTAGAAAGGAATTGGAGGTCGAGCCGATCATAAACAGTATAGAACGACAAGAACTGAAGTGGTTTGGACATATGGTAAGAATGGACAACTCGAGACAAGTCAAGTTGATATGGCAAACCAAACCAAAAAATAGAAGATCTAGAGGCAGGCCTAGAAGGAAATGGGATGATGTAATAGCTGGTATCCTGGGAAAAAGTAACAAGAGCTGGAAGGAAGGGAAAGAACTTGCACGAAATAGAAGAAACTGGGCGAAATTTGTGTATAAAAACGAATGAAATACTTAAGTACAAACCTTGTATGGACAAAACACCTTAACACCTTCGGGTATATTAAGGTTTATGATTATGATGATGATGATGATGAAAAAGATAATTTATTAAAGTAAGCTATGAAAATGACAACTAATATGTTTGATAATTGACATTTTTCATTAAAAGTAATTATAGTTGTCATTTTCATAGCTTACTTTAATAAATTATCTTTTTCATATTTACAGTAATTACTTAAACTCAGATTTTCAACATTTCATAATTCAAAAACGGTACAAGGTAGGGGTAACATATTATATATTTTTGACATCAGAAAAAAAAGTTCATTCCAAAAATGTGAAAATATACAGAGTGTCCCATTTAAAAAAGAACTATTACTTTTTCTATCCCCTTAAATACGCACGCTACTGAACTTTTGATAGAATATTAAGAAAATTCAGCTGTAACCAAACAACTTTTATGTGAAACTTTTTTTTGTAGAAGTAATAATAACCATGATAGGGTGTGGGTAATTTATAATGAATAACCCTGTACATACACTAGAAAGGGAAGTTAGCTGCATAAGAGTTGACATAGCACCAGAATTCTGATGAGATGAAGTACTTATAGGTTATACCACACATTAGGAACACTACCGGATATTTCTCAACCATTTGTTTGCAATTAGAAAGGACAGTATAAGGTAGATATCATCTGTCCAGAAGCACTGTTGGTAAAAATTCGAATCTGTTTAACAAATAAAACCTGTCAAAACACTTTTATACTTTTATCTAATGATTTTTCGACAAACCGGTAGCGCAAAACCAGTATGTTATCTTCAATATATTTACTTTATGGCCCTCGAGCAAACATACTCATTGCTACTGCCTGTCATATTTTATATTTTGACTTCAACGCATAACAATACCGCGAATATTTTTATTTTAATACGTGCGTGCGTGAATATATGAGAGAGGATGGCTAAGACACCTGCTGATTCGTTTCCTCCTGTATTCATAAACCACTCGGAACAGCTGCTCTATCATTATCGAATAAATTACGTGGGTAAACGTTTCGGCATCAATTATTTTACTATTTATTACTTTTAACCGGGCAGGCGATTGTCAAAAGTGAAGAGATTGTCAATTTTTTCATTAATTTTTTCACCAAATTCTTGGTAAATAATTTTATACTCACTTTGAATTGCTTATATATGTCACCACTGTGGACAAATCTATGCCAGAAGAAGAATTTTATTATTCAAAGTCATTTTTTGTTGAATAAATGGGCAAATGTCCGGCCCAGAAGAACTTTATTTCTTTAGAATTATCTCTATATTATTATAATCATCTTTAGAACCAACAATGTGCATCTGATAACTGTACCTAATCATCATATCTTTATTTTGGCAGCCTACCAAACGGCGACTTCATTTCATACTATATTTTAATATACAGTTTGTCCTCGAAAAATATGCTATAAACTGTATATCAGATAAACAAGGCAAAAATAATGTTATTTCACCTTCGGGTCTTCGTTGTTGAGTTAAAGGGCACCAAAATTGCAAAACTAGACTTCCGAGCTAGATATTTCAAATGTGTCCATCTAAAGTTCATTTTCCACGTTGCGTCAAATCGCAGCGACTTGTTGCTGAGACAAATCGCTTCGAGAAAAAGTGCAATCATCCAGGCATAGGGGAAACGTAACGTGCTGCCAACTTGATTGACAGTGACAGCAATGTCAGAGCGGAGCTCCAATAGACAATTTGGGTTGGTGCGACTTCTCGCTCGAAAATAGAGCAGGTTCTAATTCATGCGACCAACGCGCCCAACGAAAAAAAACAATAAGCTGCATGCAACTTTTTCGAGTTGCAGCGTCAACTCGCATCGTGGAAATGGACTTTAAATGTTTTGTGTTATTCTAAATTTAAAAGTACATACCTCAATACCTCTTATAATTCTTTTGACGTTATATATGATTATTTTTCTGTTGTGTACCTGCTTCCCAATTTATTTGGACACCCTATATACATATACACCGTACAATCTAATTTTAAATTGTCGGTTTGTGTTACTTGGCGTCTCATTATATGGACCACATCAGAGACTAGTATGCTGCTGCGCTTTTTCATCTCTAGATTCGTTCAACGTGCTGACAAATTACATCGCCTTTATGGCAGACGCTTTCAAGCGGCTTTACGTGTCATGTCGCCTGTGATGTATGTCTTGCTCACTCACTTTATTTCGTTTCTACATAAATAAACACGAAAATTTTTGTTCCGTCTTTTTTTTTCGAAAAATAAACAAAAGTTTGTAATTTAATCGGGTTTTAATGAATCATTAAGGTGCGGATGTAGCCCGTATTAATTGCAAACGCTCTAACTAGCTTTGTAATTGCTCCCCAGAGGGCACAAGCGTCGTCAGAGCCGGTAAATGCGACTATAACCTTCTGATTCTACCGTTAGACAGACGTGAATGAATTTACGAATTAAAACTTTATGTTGCTCCCACTTTTGGTAAATTTCTAACTATTTATGCAGTGGCGTAGATTTTTTTTATGATTCCAGGGTAGGTATAATGAATTTTCTGGCAATAATTGTACCATTTTTCACTTTATTTTCTAAATACGTAGACGATTCATCGAGAGAGATCTTATCTAATAAAATAAATTCGATTTATTTTGTTTGCCAACCTCTTAAACCCGACATAAATAAGTGTCATTATTTCCGTTCGAGAGGTAATCATCGTTGTCGTTAACGGTTTTTCTGATTATAACAATAAAACGGCAAAATCTAGATAAACAAACAGAGATAACTTTTAAGTGGTTTTGTTTTATCATTTATCGTTTGTTAAACATCGTTCAAAATCCCCTAATTGAACTGTTCAACACGAAAACGATTAGTAAACCCTTTAACTCTCTCTCTCTCTTTATTTCTAACGTATTCTCATCATTTTCTCTTTCTCCCGCTTAATGAAGAGCTCAAAATGGTGATTAGCAACTGATACTAATCTCACTTGACGATAAGTACGTTGGATTATTAGTAGTAGGTATTATGTTAACGCTGATACACAAACATACACTAAAAAAAACTATAATGAGATTTTATGTAACGTTTGACGAGGTAAAAGTCCATTGAAAAATATTCTTGAAGATGATCAGCTCATTGTTTGACGCAATTTTTAGAAGTTCCTGGGCCTGGGCTGTTGAGCCCAACTCAAGCGTATGAATGAATAAATGAAGTCTGTTGCTAGGCTTGAAGGGAACAGAAGGGATGCGAGTTAGATGACCAAAAGGAGTAGGATGGAGTGGAGTATTTATATTGTAACTTGTTAGATATTTCCCCTCCGGCAATGAATCAATGATTTACGATTTGAACGGATACTTTTTGGGTAGATCTCTGAAATTTGTCTTTCCCCTACGTCCCACTATATTTTTTCTACGAACAAAATCCAATTATATTAAATTTAGAAATACCTCTTGAAGCAGAAGAAGTATTTCAAATGTCGACATTGTAAATTGTTTCTCTAATGATTACCGGGAACTAATTCCGGAGAAACAGTAAGCATCAATGCTAGATATATCTTTTTTTTTTTGTAAACTTATTGCTATTATACCATTCGATATCCTTCTTTGGATACATCAAACGTTCTCGAATAGACTCTTTTCAGTTTAATTTCCGCCAACTGGTGAGTAAATAACGTTCATTAAGACAGTTCATTAGCAACAATTATGCCATTATGGAATCGGTGTTACGTATACAAATGCGGAGAAGTTGTTAATTTAGTACGAGCAATGGCGGAAAGAAAAAACTTCGCTAGAATCGTTCTCTATTGAGTTATTTTAACGTTTGAAGAATCTAATCTAATTAAATCTATAATAATTGCGAATTAAAATGTGTTTATTGAAAAGATGGAAGAGTATTATCAGTTGAAAATGATTTTTGTTTCCTGGTCTATAAAATAAATTATGGGTTGTAGAATACGTTTGGAAACAACCGGTGAACAAATTAACGACTGTTTTTCTTCAACCATTAATCCATTCGAAGACATAGCAATATCTCACTATTAGATTAATTAATGGATATATATGTAAGATTTTAGTTAACCTTACGTTGCTTTGGTTGTAATTTACAATTAATGATTGTGTACTTTTGAGCTGGGTAATAATTATTCCGTTTGAACATTCAACGAACTATTTACGAGATTTGTCTAAAGAGAATTGAACCAGCAAAAAAGACGATCATGGGAGTGAGTTTATGTAATTTCTTGTTTTTTTTGCATTTTTTCTGTAACTGTATCTGTAGAGTAGGGAGGTTGAGTGTAGGCTCACAGCACTTATGCCATATGTGACCCATTGTACATTCTCCAGAGGAGTTGTCCTGGGTCATCGTCCATCCTGTCCTTCCCAGGAAGATGGACAGGTCACTAAGAGACATCTCCTTTATATCGAGATGTAGGACAAGACTCAACGAACAAACATTCTCTTATTGACGATAACTCCGGACACTCGCATAAAACATGCCTGACAGTTTCATCTTCATATTCACACATCCTGCATAGAGGTGTGTCCACTAGCCCCATAGTATGGAGGTTTTTCCTTAGTTGACATTGGCCAGTCAGAAATCCTACTGTTAAACGTAGGTTTTTCCTGGTCATCGCCAAATAATTCTTCGGCGCCAGCTTCCCAGGGTCGCCCAGTATGATCTTGGCAAGACTGCATCCTTTTATTCCATCCCATCTCTTAAGGAATTGAACATGGGTGTAACATTTGGCTAGTTCCGCAATTGTCGAAGTCGTTAGGCCGTAGGTGTCACTGGGTCCTAACATTTTTAGTCCAGCCGCTTCCCTTGCTAAATAATCGGCAATGCGAATACATTTACTCCTGTCGTGCCCTTTAACCCACCTCAGGATAATATTGTTATCTGCCGAGGCGTTAGCTAAATATTGGTGGCACTCTAGTACTAGCCCCAATATAACACGTCTCTGTTCAAGGCTAGTAGGGCTTGTCTACTATCAGTGCAGATTGTTATGTTTTTGCCAGAAATTCCTTTTCTGGTTAGTTCTTTTATGGCAATTGAGATGCCAGCCAGTTCTGTTTGAACCACGCTGGTATTGTTTCCCATTCCCCACTTAATCCTAATGCTTAGTGCTCTGGAGTAATCTCCACATCCTGAGCCTTATTTCATTTTTGAGCCATCTGTATTTATGCGTATTGCATTTTCAGTGTTCTGTTTTATTTGTATTTTGTAGGGTTTATTAAACACAAACCTGGGTTCAACTGCATCATTGGCTGCGTGCATTTTACTTAGTTTGCGCCTGTCAAAAAATGTCAAATGTCAAAAATAACGGTCATGTTAAGAGCAAAGGTTTCAGATAGCTTCGCTTAAAGCTGTGCCATAACTGTCGAAAAATGGAATTAAGGGGTCATCCATAAAGTACGTCACACGTTAATGGGGAGGGAGGATATCACCGAAGTGTGACATCGTGTGACAAAGGGCATTAGGGGGTCAATAGTTTTGTGACGTCACATGTTACAATTTAAAATATTAAAACGCAAAGTTTGGATGTGAATTAAAAACTTGAAAAAGTTACTAACTTGATCTATATTTATTACTAACTTAGCATTTTATTAGATTATTATGTGATAAAAAAATGAAAATAGCTGTTTTCTCTCGATTATTTTTAAATACATGCATAAATTTAAAAAATGTGCGACGTCACTTTAGGAGGGGAGAGGTTATAAAACTGTGACAACCTGTGACAAGGACGGGGGGGGGTTCAAAAGTCCTAAAATTCGTGTGGCGTAGTTTATGGATGGCCCCTACAAGCCGAGAACATTTTTGCGCAAAAATTTTTCAGTTTTCTCAACAAAAATGCGTTATCTTGTATCTTCCATGAATATACCTCACACACTCACCCTATCTTACTGGAACTTTTTTAGCCTAGACAACCCTGGTACTATTTTTTTTGTGCACTTCAAATTTGATGTGAAAAAAAATTCTCTTAAAGTAACTTTATAATCCAGCTATGAACAATATCCGGATTTTCAACACTTAAACATGTCTATTGACATTATCTAATTCGTCTCTGATAGCTATCTTTTTTATAATAAAAAAAAATTAACATGACTATAGAGAACCCAATGAAATTGTATGTATATTAGTTCCACCGAAATAATACCAGTTTTAAGCCCTCTTGAAACAAACGTCATTGCCATCGAGGGTAAGAGGGATGTTGCAACACGATAAGGGTGATTCGGTTCCCATTCATCCATCTCCCCGTTTCGATTTACTGAAACCTTTTTATTTTCGAGGTGGGGAGGGTCGATTTACAGGGTCGAAACGACTTTTTTCTTTATAACATTAATAACAGAAAAAATTGAATCCCATTCAACAACAAATTAGGACAAAACAACAAAATGGTAAGAATATATCCTTACTATGGGTACCGTCACATATGGCAATACCAGGGAATGAAGAAGTTGACCGCCTAGCTTGTCAATATCCAACTATCAATGCACCACCTATGCTAGAAAAATATCCACATATAGATCACAAATCCACAATAAAAACGTTGATAGATCAACAATGGCAGTCTTTTTGGCATAAAACAAATGACAAATTGAAAAAAATCAAACCACAAGTTACAACAGTTCTCCCTACTTCCTACAAAAGAAGAGACCAAGTTATACTGAATAGACTGCGTATCGGGTACACACACTTAACACACCAACACCTCATAAAAAAAGAACCCGCACCCACCTGTCAAAATTGTCACATAGTGATCACAGTCAAACACATCTTACTGGAATGTCCAATGTATGACACAGCAAGAAAAACTTACAAATTAAGATCCAACCTAAAAAGTATACTTTCATCAAATAAAAATGAAGACCTTGGCTATCTAAAAGACATTAAACTAAAATCAAAAATTTAGAAAAACTGCTATAATTATTTATACCGTTTATTCTTATATTATGATATTGTAAAATTGTAACTATGTATTACTATAAAATTGTATTGTCTCCAGAAAAAACTTAACGCGATTGAGTTTAGGGAAGGGGGGAAAATGGTCCCCTAAACCCTGGAAAACGAGTTTCTCGCTAATATCTGGCTAAATATGCGAATTAGATAATTTTTCTTCGGATAAAAAATGAAGATCGTCTTATTATTTACAAAAAAGGTCCCTGTCATTTTTTTCGAAAATTACATAGTTATCGAGATAATGAGACCTAAGAGTCGCCTCATTTCAGCTGCTGCACTGCCTGTAGGAATTCTGCTGTCTATGCAGGGCGCGGACGAATTGTTCCATAACTCGGCAAAAAATTGACATTTTCCGATTATTCAAAGTTCATCGCAATGGGAAGACCCGTAGCTATCATTCCATGTGACTTGCAGCTCGTTCGTACTTGACAAAAATATTTAAAAAAGCGGCCAAAGTTTTTTCCACAAGATTTTGAGACTATTTCATTAATTTGTTCATATTTTAAAAAAAAATAGTCTTTTATCCTAATTTTTTCAATTGTTGTTTTTTCTCGTTTAAAAACACTTGCCGTGACCTACAAATTGAGCCCAAAATGAAGTCTTTAGCGAATTTTCAGGAGCTTCCGATATTTTCAGGATATTATAGCGATAAGCTGTTCTGTTTGTGGGAAATTTCAGTAGTACTTGGAAGAAATTTAGAAGCAATAAAAGTTATCAGTAGATACAAAAAAAAAATTTGAATACGGTCCTGGTATTTCTAGCACAATGACTCATCAATGTTCGTGTCGGGACAAAAAGGCCACGCGCCCGTTCTCTACCTGTCCGTTTTGTTATTGTAATAAAACGATACAAATTCATTCATTGATGGAATGATTTTTTTGTGTGCGCTTTGAATTCCCCTTGGGGGATCTCGTTACAATATTGTCTCGGCGAAATTCAGTAGCCGACGTACTGTTCCAAGTCGGCGGCGGCGTGTTTTGATTGACAGGTGCAAATTATGCGAAACTCGATTGTCTGATTAGGAACTTTTGAATTGTAAATTACCTCTAAATTGTGACGTAAAAAAGTTTGAACAAAAATTGAGGAATAAAAAAGGATTTTTTCGTAACAATTGGCATTTTTTTATTGGAACTGCATGAACTAATGATTTTAAGTTAAATCAGGTGATCTTGCAGGCCAAATGCAGCCAACTATCATACGTAGTGACAAGATATCGATGACCTAGGTATAGTCAAAAGCGTCATTAACCAGATGTATCAAATCAGAAGACACAGAGGTTACCAAAATGTGAGATTACAAATATACCCGGAGAAAATAATGATGGTTTATGCACACACTGGTTGACGAATTTCCACTTTTTCATTCATTCTCGAAATATTCTATCAGATTATATACCATTTTTTTCCTTGAGGATGCAAAATACCGGAAAATTGCTTGTTATATTATTCATATTGTCACTTTGAATTGTCAAAGTGACATAACTGACATTTAAATAATAACTTCGCTGGTGAAAGACTTTTCAGAATCGCTGAAAACTAAATACATATCCTTTTTTCTCCCGTCAAAATTGCATGTCTGTCTGATTCATTCATCTTACGGATTTTATTTGGAAGTTATGATTAAACGCAATAAAAGAAAACAAAATCGTATGACCCGCATGATAGGACTGCATTTGACTATAATCTGCTGAAATAATACAATACAATATTAACAAAAATAACACTAAAGACTAATTATACATTTTTTTCACAGTCAAAACAAGTAATATAATCCTATCCTTATTGTCTCGATTCTTGTAGCAGGCAATAGTAGTAAAACATCCCTGATAATGGGATCGCGGACGCGCAATTAAAAACGCGCCGCAAATCGATAACAAACGGTGAAGCTGCAGCTTGCTCTCCTCTCTTCTCAATCTCCCAACTTCCATCTCTCACCATAACATAAAACACACCTTTTTCGCATTTTCCAAACGGCGCGGCGTCGGCTCTTACAACGCCGACGGAAACAAGGTTTTATCTCGTCAGAAAATTAAAATGTATAAAAATATTTACAATTTTATTTGTGTGGATCCCAAAAAAAGGTATTTTTTAAGGATTTTTTACTGGGGTGGATGTATTAATGTGATCAGCGCTATTTCCAGTCTATAATTCTGCGTTTAAAGCTTCTGGACGGATATCTACCTTGTACTGATGAGGCGCAAGGTCTTCAAGCTATATTGTCTCTTTACAAACCAGAATGATTGGTTATAGGGTGGGGTAAAGGGCACGACAGGAGTAAAGGTAATCGCATTGCCGATTCTTTAGCCAGGGAAGCGGCTGGACTACGGCCTAACGACTTCGACAATTGCGGAACTAGCCAAACGCTACACTCATGCTCAATCCCTTTAGAGATGGTATGGAATCAAAGGATGCAGTCTTGCTAGGTTCACCCTGTGCGACCCTGGGAAGCTGGCGCCGATGAAATATTTGATCATGACCAGGAAAAACCTACGCTTAACAGTATGATTTCTAACTGGTCACTGTCAACTAAGGAAACACCTCTATGCAGGATGTGTGAACAGGAACATGCAACTGTCAGACATGTCTTATGCGAGTGTCCGGAGTTATCATCGATAAGAGAGTGTGTGTTTGGTGAGTCTTGGCCTACACCTGCCGATATAAAGGATATGTCTCCTAGTGAAATGCCCAACTTCCTGGAAAGGACAGGATGGACGATGAACTAGGAGGACAACTCCTCGGGAGGATGTACAATGAGTCACATGTGGCCTAAGTGCTGTGAGCCTACACTCACCCTCCCTATTCTACAGATACAGATATATCGTTGGCATGTAGGCCGAGAAGTAGATGTTGCTTCCTAGTTAACGGTCTTCTTTTTGAAAATTATATTTCAAAGTTGCATGGCGTTATAATTACTTATTAGTATAATACTATTATTTTGACATCACTCTACTTAAATATGTTATTTGTTACAAAAAACTATATGATCTACTTTTTTCAAATATCTCGAAAACTATTTGAGATATCTGAAATTTGAAAAAAGATCTTCAAATAACAGACAATTTCTTGAAAATGACGGAGCTGAATTGGTATTAGCGTGTGAGCCAAAGAATTTGATGGAGCTTCATCACCAAACGTCAAAATTGACAAAAAATTATGAAATTTGAGATAATCCAACATAAACCGTCAAATCCCATGTTTTGATTGGTTCAATTAAACCTTATTGGTTTATATCGAAACACATAATTCCTCAGTAGCATTGATGTGATGGTTCATAACCCAACAACAAATCGTATCACACAAATTGCATTCAACATCCAATTTACAATTTCAAACCGTGGACGTGGATATATCTAATAATTGTTAGCTTGATATCGCGCCTGGTCTGCCCGTCCGCCCGTCTACCCATTCATTTATGCCGAGTGGACCGCCCTTTATAGCAATTAAACGACTGCCCGTTTTGATAATGTTATTAAATTGTAAATAACATTATCTACCTTTCGGTATATACTCGATTACGGTTATATACAGGGGCGTAACAACATAAAATGCATTCATCAAATTTACCGTGTGAAGGATTTCTTCATTTTTATAATATATTAACATGGTTAATTTAAACAATTTCAAAAATAACGTAAAAAAAATTATCACTTTTCTTGGTTTGCAATTTACAAGTAGAGAGGGAATCATTAAAAAAACCACCTCCTCACTTCTTAGAAATCAGACAACCTGGGACATGCCACAAGACGGTATGTTGAAAAAGTATAAGTTTTCAAAGAAATTCGTTACGGAATTAAGCAACACGAAGGAATAGGAAAAACTGGGATAGGATTGTTCGGGCCAGGAACCAAACACTCTGAAAGCTTGGGAAAAACCCCAAGTATCTTTCAAGCGGAAATAAACGCCATAAGAAAGTGCGCCCAGTTCAATATTGATGAAGGATATAGAAGACCTAGGATTATCATAATGTCGGATAGTCAAGCAGCCAGAACTAGGCGAGAACAATTTAGTCACCTTACTATGGATTCCAGAACACACTGGAATAGAAAGAAATGAAATAGCAGATGAATTAGCAAAGAGGGGGACTGAAGGACTGAAATACCTTTCTGGGAGCCTGAACCCTTTTGCGGAATCAGCCCTAATGTAATATTGGAAGAAATAGGTTAAGCCGAGAAAAAGTGAAGATCTGACCATTGGAAAGATCTAGTAGGGCTTATACAATCTATTACTCTTCTGGGTGACTACAACTAGTTGAGATCAAATGAATGCATAAGTCAAAGTAAAACTGCGCTAAGTGTTTTAACAGGGATCCTAACGGGACATTGTCGCCTGAATAGGCACCTGAAAAAGCTCAAAATTGGAGGAAGAAGAATGCAGATTTTGTAGCATGGTAGCATTTTAACATATCTTCAAAAATAATAGTGTTAACGGGCTTTGAAATTTTAACGACCTCTAAATTTTAGAGAAACAATTACAGAATATGCCCCTATATCTTCTTTATTACCATCTACTTCATCATACTAAATAAATAACAAAAAAAATATTGCCTTGAGGTTATAATTACCAACCTTACTTTCAATAATTATTATAATTGTGGTCTACCGTTTATAACACCTTTCCACGCCACTGGCTTCTTCCAGAAATAATAACTAAACCCGCTAAAACATTAATCATACAATACCGGATGTTACTATGTGTTAAGTGCCAGTGTTTGGTGTACTCGCAGTGATTAACAACGATTTTTTTTATTTTGAATACGATAGTAGATTGAAAAAAAAATTTAATGAACACCCAGACATTGATTTGTTTATTATTACTACATAGAAAGGTGGGTCTGATTATAATACCTTCGACGGTATTATTAAGATAAGGATCTGGTAATTTGTAGTCTCTTTGATAAACGATGAAAAATTGATGTAATCGATGACTTGACAATCATATGTTGAATTTTAAATGTTGTTTCATGTAAATTGTTTTGAATATATAACGAGTTTGTATAGAAGAAGTACAACTGCCTGCTTATAGACCATAATCCAGTATTATACAGTACGGTATGACATTTAGAATACGAAAGAAAATATGAAAGACAAAAATAGAGGAGTTCAGTTAAGAATGACAGTTAAGGTCTACCATTCAAAACATAAGATTTTTGCATGTTTTTTATCATTGCGAACATCTATATTGCTTTATTGAAATAATGAATACACTCCCGAACCGTGTATCTTGAAATTTAAAAGGACTTTTTAGCTAAATACTCAACATATCGGTGGCCAATAATTCTAAGAACTCTTGGCATGTCACAATTTCATTTTTGTTATCTGTCACTATTTATGTCAGATGTCAGTGGAAAAAGTAATTAGAAGAATAGAGATACAACTATCTAGAAATGCTACAAAAATCTAATCGAAAATGGACATACACATTATACGAATATCAACAAAAATAAATATATATTTGACATAACTAGTGACAGAATAACAGAAATGAAATGGTGACTTGCCAAAAGTTCCTAGAGCTATTTTATTGAAATTCTGAAATGCCAGAAGAACTGATGGTTTTGAAAACTGTCGCCTGTGGCTTCGGATGTACTTTTAAGTGCATCACCTTTTGTCCCCTCGTTTAGAGCAGCCACTAACGGCGAATAGAAATCGGGAACCTCGGAGGAATTATTCACTACTCGATAGAGATTCAGTTAATTGTGAAAATGAAACCACTTTTGTTACTAATAAAGTATTCCAATCAATTATCCTTCCAATGTTTTACTAGCAGATAATCTAGAGATTAGTAAAAACGTGTTTATTTTGAGCAAACCCCCTTAATCCCTTCCAATTTCCCTAAAGTCTTACTAAAACACACCATTAACATTCTCTTATGACAAACTAATCTCGTTTTATACCCCCATATTGCTTTCAAAGAGCAATAAATCGACTGGCGTAGCTAAGCACCTATCACCGATGCGGCGGTACGTTTATATATATATATGTATATGTACCTATGTATGTGTGTGTATCTATGTAAAAGACAAACAACTAATAACATTCTAAAGCATCGTGAAATCGTATCGACTGAAGTTATTCGACCATAAATTTATTCCCTATCTCCTTCGAATACGTTGAATTATTCATATGCAGCCGATATTCCTCCTTTCTTTTACCTCCGTCTTCTTGTTCATCCGCATCTGCTGCTTGATGCTACATGGCGTGTGCATTTCCGTTTTACTGCTTCTACTACAAAAGAGGACTCGCGCCACGCTGTCGTAACGTTAAGATTTACATTTGCTGGCTTATGCTTTTTGCATATCTACTAAAGAACTGATAATGACAATATTTGTTGGGGCAGAAGGATGCGAGATATTTCCTTAAAATTTACAGAGTCATCTACTCTAGTTGTATGAGGACTGTTAGACAATTTGATCTATCTGGTATCAGCTCCTCAAACCGATGCGTTGTGATTTCTGTAGCTTTTATCTCTTTGAAGGTTGTGTCACAAAATGTTTTAACTCTACCTCTCCATAAATTTCCCAAACTTTAGTGGTGTTTCAAGAGCGAGCTTATGATTTGTAATTCAAAAAAATTAGGCTAAATTTTATAGTTATAATTGTTAGTTCTGCTAAAACTGCAAATTAAGTTGAACTACCAGTTATATATACTTAATTTAACCAAATTTACAAGTTTTAACCGAAATTTCACCAAATTTATTGTTTTTTCTAGACATTCAACCAAATTTGCAGTTTTTTTAACGAAATATACAGTTTTTTCAACAAAGTTATTAGTGAAATTTATCCAAATGTATTTTGAACGAAATTTAACCAATTTTATTGGTTTAAATCGAAGATTCACTTTTTACTGGACATTCAACCAAATTAGCAGTTTTTTCAAACGAAATT
>CAJUYG010000069.1:258482-272011 GCA_910591675.1 Galerucella calmariensis | reverse complement strand
ATTAGCAGTTTTTTCAAACGAAATTTACAGTTTTTAAACAAAGTTATCAGTTTTTCATCGAAATTAAGCCAAATTTATGGATTTTGAACGAAATTTAACCAAATACTTCTTCAAGTAGACCAATGATAACTCTAGGTACCTCACTTCATACCATGGGTTCGATTTCCGTGTACTTGCTTATACATTGACAAATTAGTTGAAATTACATCGATTACCAATACCTAGTTGATTAAAAATCTTGAGACCTCATCACTATCCATATTTATATAATTTTCAAAGCTTTTTAATGCACGTTTTACACGTAATCGTACACGAAACCGATCCCAAAGCTATTATTTATATCATTGATAGCAAAAAAACGAACAGGGATAGACATTAATAAAAGCTGTTATTATTTCTACGAATGTAGGACGACCGGTATAATAAAACGCAACGCGATAATTTGTAAGCCAAACCGCCGAATGTTAACAGGCCGTGACCGAGAATATCCCACCGATGTGTTATTACAAGTAATTCAATAGTAAATTAAAATAAATTATAATAAATTACAGAATCATACGTCCCACTAAATACGTAAAACGGTTTATTATTTTATTATTCTCTAGTGGTTATTTGCATAATATACTTACCTATTATGGTCGTTGATTATAGCTCCGAGTTCTGTATTATCATCAGATTATTACCGACACACACATATGCACGTACCTATACATTACGATCGACTATGATGATGATGATGATGATGATGTATGTGCAAGTTTTAGAAACGTCATTCGAGTTCTTAAATTACCTATATCCATGGGAAATAATGTCTGTAATTTTGTAAATATATTTAATTAGACTACTACGATTTATACTAATATAATAAATAGAATATTTTTGATTTTCTGTGTTGGTATGTAATGGATACTTTTACTTATAGAAACCTACAGAACTAGAAATTTGTTCGTATAATTTCATCAAACTTCTACTTTTACTCTTTCTAGGGTTTACAGTTTTTTCACTAAATTTCCTGAAATTTACTGAAAATTTGATAGTATACCATCAAATTTTCAGTTTCTCGACTTTATTTTGCCAAATTTATATTTTTATTAACAAAATTTACAGCTTTTAAACCAAATTTTACTGAATTTACAGTTTTTAACCCAAATTTTACCAAATCTACAGTTTTTAACACAAATTTTACTGAGTTTACAGTTTTTAACCAAAACTTCACCAGATTTATGGTTTTTTACTTAACATTTTAACCAAAATTTCACCAAATTTGCTGTTTTTATTCGAAATATAACCAAATATTCAGTTTTTAACCCAAATTGAATCAAATGTACAGTTTTTAACCAAATTTATGGTTTTTAGCCGAAATTCAACCAAATTTATGATTTTCTACTGGACATTTTAACCAAAATTTAACTAAATGTGAAGTTTTTTTTTCGAAATATAATCAAATTTATGGTTTTTAACCGAAATTTAACCAAATTTATGCTTTTTTTACTTGACATTTTAACCAAAATTCTACCAAATTATTTGTTTTTATTCTAAAAATAACCAAATATACAGTTTTCAACACAAATTGAATAAAATTTACAGTTTTTAGCCAAATTTATGGTATTCAACCGAAATTTAACCAAATTTATGATTTTCTACTGGACATTTTAACCAAAATTTAATTAAATGTGAAGTTTTTTTTCGAAATATAAGCAAATTTATGGTTTTTTACCGAAATTTAACCAAATTTATGCTTTTTTTACTGGACATTTTAAACAAAATTCTACCAAATTTGCTGGTTTTATTCGAAAAATAACCAAATATACAGTTTTCAACACAAATTAAATCAAATTTACAGTTTTTAACCAAATTTATGGTTATTAACCGGAATTTAACCAAATTTATGATTTTTTACTGGGCATTTTAACCAAAATTTAACCAAATGTGAAGTTTTTATTAGAAATACACTAACCATATTTACAGTTTTTTACCAAACTTATGGTTTTCAACCAAAATTTAACCAAATTTATGATTTTTTACTGGACATTTAACCAAATTTTCATCTTCTAACGGAAATTTAACCGCATTAGTATAATAATAAACTACAAAGATAAATACACGCCATTGTCCAAACGTATTGTTTTTCAATTCAAATGTAACAATGATTTTTCTAAACCAATTAATTAAACTTAATAAAAAATTAATCTGTTCAGTGTTGAAAAAAGATATAATAAAACTAATCTCTCAATATAATCCGATTATTATTAATAATCATTGTGGTAATAATGGATGTAAATCGCTTCTTGTTGACATGTTAATTAATACCTTTTGATAGAGTGAAAGGCAATTACGCCCATACGATAACGATGAATTTATTCGGATTTCATTGTGTAGACATCAATTTCCTACCGCGATGTTCATTTCCGGCTATTGTGGTTTTTAAATTCAACAAAAAATATCTACTTAATTTATACGTTATTTTGTAAAATATTTTTCAAACGAGTACAGCGAATAAAGTCATTGGAAATTAATCTTGAATTTACAGTGTGGATCCTTAGTTTGTGGAATCTATTTTTTAAATGAAACTAACTGTTTATTAAGAATTACATTTTAATGAAAAAATTCCAAAATCTGTAGGATATAAACCAAAAGTGAATAATTTTATAGAATCTTGTGCTAATTTTGTTTTATTTTGTTGTTTCAGGGTTCTGACGCAAGTTCGGTGATATTTGCCTCGACTCCTGCCTCGAGGAAACACGAATTCCCAGGCGCTCTGCCTCCCAGTTTGCCCAGTCTGAACCATGGCACCAGCAGTTCACCGGTACCGGCACCGACGCCTCCGAATCTTCCTGTACCGTCGCCCGCCCCCGCCCAACAACCGCCTCAACATCCTCCGCAAGCTATTCCCTCGGCGTCGGTCTCGTCGACGGCCAGCGTCGTAACGCCTTCACCAACGCCAGCAGCAGCCATAAAACCCACTATACAAGGTAAGCATTTATAAATGATGAAATAAAACAATTTAATGTTCAACTTGAAGTTGTGCATTTAAAAACACCCTGTATGTTTAATTTTTAAAATTCTTTAGACAAACAAAAGTCGTTGTTTCTTTAAATGTTTTTTGTTGTAATTATTCTGAATCTCGACTGCTTTCAACCAATTCGGATTGTACAATGAAGTCTAATATATAAAAACTTACAGATGTTTGAACATACCTAAATATGGAAATGGAATATGTCGTGATGAAATGATATAAAAAGAAAGAATGTCGATATGTTGTTTTATCGTAAAATATCTAATTCGATAAAAGGATTAACAAGTTGGATTTGTTACCTTTTATAGGAGGAAACGTATAAGAGTGACATAAATAGACCTATAGTCTATCTTTATAGAATTTAAATCTCGGTCTAACAGCGACAAAAAATACCTTTTAGACGCAAGAATGATGAAAATGTAAAAAATTGCACTTAATCAGTTTATCGGTCTTAAAATCCAGAGAAATAAATAATCAACGTCAAGCAGTACTAAAAATATATCCCCCTTTTATTTTCAATTCTTTATTTTTTTTCAGAACTCTTACCACCTCCACCAGTCACACAGATAGCCAGTGTCGTACCTCAACCGCCTCCGGTAACGATGCCGAGCGTTCCGACGGCTGTAACGATGCCACAACCCGCTGCCGCTCCAGTGGCTCATCACCCGCCCGCACTGGATTCAACGAATATCATTCCAGGCGGACACGGAATGAGAACTGAAAGTCCGGCTGTGGCTACTTCGGCCAACGCTGCTGTAGCGCCGTCCCTTACTCAGTACCATCATCCCGCCTCCTATCAACATCAGGTAAATATACAAAAAAATCTTTATTTTACTCACTCTGTATAATTTCCTCTACTTGTTTCAGGCAACTCTTTTATATACTCCTTACGCAACGACAGCAACTTCAGCTCCACCATCACACACGGCCTCTCCGTACATGTCGACCCCTACGGCGATGTCGGCCACGGGAGTAGCGTCGACTATAATGAGCCAAGCAAACACTCCTTCGGGACCCCCGCCACAAGTGGCTGTGGTGCCACCACAAGTGGCGGTGGCCAAACCGAATGTTCCACAGCCTCACATAGAACGGGAAAAAATGCTGCCTCCCATGCAGCAAAGGGGGCCTAGCCCCATCAAAGAGAATAGGGAGAGGGAGAGCTACAGGTGAGTCAAAGAAATGTTTCTAAGGGCAATAACTTATAGCTATTCAATTAAGAGTGTTTCCGGTGAAAAATTGGTTAATGTGAATATCTTAGGGCCCTCTCACTTCATCCGTTTTTTTAACGGACCGGTAAAATTACCGGTCACTTTTTATTTCTTTTGTATTATTGTGAAAATTCGGGATTAAGAGTGATTATAGACAGTCCCAGCCCATTCTGGATCTGGACTGGGACATGCTAACGATTACAGTGCTGCCTGACATCGTTACAAGTGCATTAAACTTCATACACAACTTGGTATACGATCCGTTAAAAAAACCGGATAAAGAAAAACGGCATTTACGACATTTATACTTCCACCTTTGCTAACAATATCAATTAATTATAATAAAAAATTCCATTCTCATCGTAAAACGTCAAAAATAATTATTATTTATGGCAGTTTAATATATCTACTAGATTTTTTTTATACGCCGTTTAAAAATTGTAAACATAATAAAAAACCTTGATGGAATTAACCGTCCACTTCAGGCAATAACAAATATTAAATTAAAGAGCTTTTTTTTCTCTCGCCGTTGCATATTTTAATATTTAATAAGTAGCTGTATAATTTTTTATTTTCGCACGAAAAAAGTTGAACAAACAAAGTGTAAATGTCGGGACTGATCGAAAAAAAAAACTCGGAACAGTCAGTCGTAAAATTTGCGGCATTAAAAACCATTTGAGTGATAAAAATAATTATAGAAAGGTTACTTGTGATACTTTCTTACTTTGAATAAATTATTACCAGTGGAGGCTCCTCGAAGGTGATGGAGGGAAATTTAGTCTCCCCCCAAACCCCCATAACTCTTCATTAGTATAGTACATTTCACAATATTTCGTTGACTCGGTATATAGTTTTAAGGATTTAATAATAAATCTATACCCTTATTATTATCAATTATTTAGAATGTTTTTAATTTTATTTTCAGTAACGTCGGTAGCCTTAGTCGGACAAGTAACGCGTCGACAACGCTCAGCTGTCCCCCACCCACCACCGCAGTGTCTTCTAGTCTAGCACCAAGTAATTTGAGCAAACCGTGGACGTCGAATACGCAATCAATTGCTCCAACGGCGGTAACAGCCGCAGTACCCCCTACACAACTCAGCCCTGCGCCGCCGAGGCCGAGACCAACTCCACCTCTTCATTCATCGTTTCCGACAGCTCCCATGTTCGCCGCTCCCTTACCGCCACCCGTGTCGAGGGCCAGTCCCATGTCGGTACCTACGTCGATACCATCCTCCAATCCCAATCCATTTTCGGCTGAAAGTTTGTTTCAAACCAACAAATACCCAACAAGTAAGTACATCATTTGGTTTCTTGGTTAATTTTTTTTCAGTACTAACAAAATTATTCCTTTTTGTACCCTTCTATACCTTCAAGTTTCTTATCATGAACAGACTCTATGCGACGTTACTTCATCCAAGAAATGACACTTCTAAGCAATGGGCTCGTTTACTAAAATTTTTAAATCATTTTTAACTGTCCTAAAACAAAGTACTAGTGATAAAAATATGATTCTGAAAATTTCATGTCAATAGAATATGTCGTTCTCCTAATACAACCAATTAAACAAGCATACCGAGAGCGAGGCGAAGACTATGACTGTGACGTCACCGCATATGAAAGTTAATGTGCACTAACATTGCGCTTCTGACTGTAACGTGCCTCGCGTATTTTGAATTACCTACAAAATTTTCTGTGAATAAAATAAAATGTGTGGACCTAATTTTAAAAAAGCAGACTCATTAAATCTTCCAGAAATAGACTTGCTAATGATTATGGAGCTTTTTAACCAAAAACACGAGTTTATTAAATTATAATTTTATACTATGTGACACATCGTTTTTGGCTGTTTTCCGGCAAGAATGATTGAAAATGTCAATATTTTCATAAATACATGCTCTCTCAAATGATATACAGGGTGATTCCAGATGTTTTATTTTATTCCTGGTCTGGTGGACAAAGTTACGGAGATAACGCTACAGGTTACTCAGTAAAAATTGCAATTTTTTTAACTGCAGACTACCCAATTAAAGGAGCTTCTCCAAATGCTATTTACGATGAATGTGTAGTGGAAATTAAATCTCCAATGTTGAAAAGGGTCTATATAGAATCACGAAGCTTCTGGAATGAAGTAGGTAGATAACATGGGTAATGTTACAAAGATTCAGTTCCAATACCTAGGCTGTTGAGCCCAACCCAAGCGTATGAATGAATGAAGATGATGTGACAGTTTTATGAAACAAATTTTCTATAGGAGTTTAAATATTTTCCAGATCAAGCCGATATGTTGAGAAGAGAGCTGGACAGCAGATTTTTGGCATCACAAGATCGAAGTTTAGGGGTAGCTCCACCACCTTATCTGAGAACGGAGATGCATCAACATCAACATCATCACACTCACGTGCATCAACATACGACATCGTTACTACCTCCGCCGGCCGCTTCCAGTTTATATCCATCGCAATTGGTAAGTGAATTATAATTATTATTAAAAAAAAAATCTTTATAATTTTAATATTCAGCTTAATTACTATATTTATGAATTATTTATAGATTTATACCGCATAATGTTTATAAGCAATCAATTAAAATGGAATTGCAATAAATTTTAATCGGCCGGTTTTATTTTAAATAATATTATTCATTTCTAATGGATAGCATAGTCGATTGAATCGGAATGTGGTATTTTTCCATGTCGATATTTTTTTATATACCGGTTGTTTGATTAATAGAGGTAACTCTCTGTATCTCAGGAAATATTTATCGTACAGCTTGGAGAAAGAAATATTAGCAATAATTAGATCATATTTGTTTCAGTACTTTTTCCTCTATATGTAAAATAATTTTTCTCCGCTTAGGAAATAATTGAGATGGGGTTTTTACCATTTTTTTTAAATTCCATCCTCTTTCAAGTAAATGAGAGAAAACATTACGTCACTTTTTTTAAAAAACGTGTCAAAAACCATATAATGGGGCATCTTTTCACTTTTTGGCACAATAGATCTTTCAGGTCTCAAAGAATGTTACCCAAAAATATACATACACACTGTATTGATTTTCTTTATTATGATATCATTTTTATATTATTGTCCCAGGCTGTTGATCTTACTCAGGTCGTGGTTCTAATTTTTTTTTCAATAAAATTGTCAAAATTTTCAAATTTAGGAAATTATATTTTACAATACAAAATTACCTTACATCCAAATTTAGTATTTAAATAACAGTTATTTTATTTATGAAGAATTTTATGAGTATTTCGATGAATTTTGTATTTGTTCCAATTATATTATTATTTTCATTCTTATTCTGATTGTTAATTAACCTTTCCCCCTATGATAAACTCCCTTTAATTTTGATATTTTAAATTAATGTCCAATTTGAATTATTTGAAATTTACTTTCCTTCATGCATAATTTTAATTCTCCATATCATACGAAACTTCTTATCTATTATCCTATTTTTTCTTTTAAATTTTGTGAATAGCTTCCAATATTTTAATTCATCCAATGTATTTTTTATTCCCATTCATATTTCCATAATTTTAAACTTCCATATTTAGTTTTACTTCTTTATCCTCCCCTTATTTATTTTAGCAACCCTACTATATTATTTTTTAGATGATTCTTATTTTCAATTAAAAATTTTTTATTGGCTTATTTTAGCTTAAGACCCAAATTATCATTTGAATGAGGCTTTGTTCTTTTATTTTTTTTATAAAATTATTGACCAGAAACTTCATAATCTATCACATTTCTTAGTTCAATTATATTCAGATTTTTAGGTTAACATATTGACACATTTTTATAAAAAGATCAATCTTATTCTATTAAGACATATCTAAATCTATAAATACTGCAAAATTTTTGAAAAAATAGTGAAACAATATTTGTTTTTGATATTTTTAACGTATTATTTTTTTAACAGTCTTTAACACCAGTGGAACCTCTTGCAAGACGACGGGAGAGTAGTGTAAGTATCAGAAAATATCTCCACAATAATTTCACCAACCACTTGAAAAAAATAGTAAATTCTCAGTCAAATTCAAAGTAGCTATTGTACATTCACCCATCTTATAAACTGAACTACAACTTGCACGCTACTAAATGTTTTACACTGTTTGTAATAGTCTTCGATATGAAACAATCTCTAGTACATCTAAGTAAATGTGACTTGTATTTTTTTTGTTAATTATTTTATATTTTTAGTTTAAGGACATTCCAAAGCTTGGTGGTGTCGACTCGCCGTTCTATCGTCAAAATATCGGTTTACCGGGTACTTATCCAGGATACACGCCGAGTTTGATGCATCCGGGAATAACTACAGGACCAACGCCTTTTGTACCACCCAATCATCTTCCAACGTTCCAACCAAAGGTATATAATTAAACCTATTTTTATTTTTTTTATTTCAATCATTTTCATTTAAAAATAAACATTGCTAGTACCTACTAAATATTGAATTACTGATACATTATTTGGGACTTATTTAATTAAAATTGTAATTAATGATCAATTTTCGAAAAAAATTCAGTTAATTGTATAAATATATTTAATTACTTAATTGAGTGTTTCTATTTAATGACGAATTTTCAAAAAAATCTAATTAATTCTATAAGAATATATTTAATTATTTAATACAGAGTTTTTAATTTTTTTAATTTTTATATGAAATTGTCCATAAATCCATTTGAAATTTTTCACATTTTTGCCTAGAACCAATAGACGTGACCTTTTTGAAAAATTATAGAAATAATGTACCAGTTACATTTGGAAAAATCAAAGCTCGACAAAACGGACTATTAATTTTGAATTGTTTGAAAATTTCCAGAATTTTTGATGTTTCTAAAAATTAATGAAAGTCTAGCTAGAAAAAAAATACAAAATAAAAGTCACATTATACCTTAGCTTCTAGCAGCTCTAACTCTATTAATATTCATGATATTATAAAAATCAATAAAAATCAAATTAGTTATTTTGGAATTTTTTTCTAGCTCCTACCACTTTCTTGAAATTTTGAATTTTTTTTTTCCAAAATAGATATTTCGATATTTTTGAGCAAATATCAAAAATTCCAGAACTTATCTCGAAATTCGGGTACGTGGGTAAATATTTTGGGAATATCGTATCATTGTATGCTGCATGCGCTACGCCATTGCCTTCCCCCCTAACAAACGCTTTTTCTTTTGTCCACAGTCGATGAACCCTCAAGATCCATCCAAGCCTAAAATTGTGGTACGTAACTTTTTGTTTGGAATAACAAAAATTTAATTCCCCCCAATTTTCAATTATTAAAACTTACTCCCCCATAATTTGAAATTTAAACAGTAAAAACCTTTTTTATGAATATTCCTTTGCTTAAAATCATGTTTCTAACTGCTTCACTTCTCATACATCTACTAATATCAATTTTCATTAGTTTTAATATTAAAAAACAATATATAAAGTGCCCTACAAAAATTTTGAAATTTTCGTTAAATTGTTTCCTTTCCTTTAGAAAACCGGTAAATGGAACGCGATGCACGTCCGAGTAGCGTGGGAAATTTACCACCATCAACAAAAAAGCGGCGAAGCAAAGGGCAGTTTAGCATCGGCCACAGCCGCCGCCAAATCATCCGCCGATCTTCTTAGGCCGCCCACACACCTTTTCTCTCCAAGCGTACATTCGAGACCGCCTCACGAGATGTCACCGTTCCCGATGTCGTTATCAAGTCACCGACCACCTGGATTCGATCAATCGCACCACCCGAGTTCGTTGTTTTCTTCACCTGCAGGACATATGGGTAAGTAATCCTTCTTGAAAAATTTCTATCGCACGCCCATGGAAATTTTTTCAAATAAATTCACCTCCAAACTGTTTTCTTTTTGTAGGTAAATCCCCTTTCACTGCCAGTTCGAATATGTCGCCGTTTACGCGTTACGGTGCCGGACCGATGGGCCCCGGCGGCGCATCTCCTTTTACGATGTCTCCTTTCGCCAGAGAAAGTCATTTGGGACTGGGGCTTCATCACGATCCTTGGCGGTCGTTGCAGCGTTCCATGCCGAATTTTCCGCCAGCCGTGAATCCTCTACCCCCAACGTTGCCGGGTCTAGGACCAGGACCGCCTGCGCCTTGGACCATCAAACCCGATCCAATCTTGGAACAGAGAGAACGAGAGGCTAGAGAAAGGGAGGAAAGGGAGAGGGAAAGACTTAGAAGGGAACGAGAAGAAAGAGAAAGGAGAGAACGGGAAGAGAAACAAAGAAGATTGGAACAACAAGTAAGTTTTTATTGGTATCAATTTGTTGTTATTGGGTTTAAAAATTTTATTTACAGCAACAAGAACAGCGAGAACGAGAAAGAAAAGAAAGAGAAAAACGAGAAATGGAAAGGAGAGAAATGGAAAGGCAAAGGGAACGAGAAAGAGAAAGACTTATACAAGAACAACGATTGGCGGAATCTGCTAAAATGCAAGCACCGTTAATACGAGATCGATCACCATTGAGAAACGGAGATCTATCCGAGATTAGAGTTAAAGAAGAACCTAGAATAAAAGAAGAAGATATTATGGCGAGATCCGATCCTAGGTACGTATAAAAATAGATTTAAAAAACATACTTTTTTGATATTTCCTTAAGGATAGACAAAACTAAAAAATCTCAAAAGAAATAACAATTACAGGTACAACCCCTTCTTGCGACATCCGGGATCTTTACCACCGCCAGGACCTCCAACATCGGTGTTGGATCGTTCGAGAATGCTTTCCCACGCATTACCTCCTCATCCTTATCACACACCGACGACACATTGGGGAGTACCGGCCGCAGATCCCTTCTACAGATACTCTTACAATCCACTCATGGACGCCATGAGGGCGCAAGAAGAAAGAGAACGGGCGAGTTTCTTCGGGGCTTACGGAGCTCCTCATCACCCTAGCCAACTTCGACCCAAGGTAAGACTGTTTTAAACAACTACAAAGTTTGAATTTAATGGTTAATTTTATTCTTTAAGGATCCTGCGTTGATGCACTTGAGAACGGTACCGGGACCCGGTCCACCACCTCCTCAGTCGAGTCACAAGATCAGCTTAACTCCACCTACCGATCTACACAAGAAAGAGGAACCACGATAGCATCGACAAAATATCGATGACGATGGACTCTTAAAATACGAAACCTTGTAAAAGATATTAAGACACCAAAAAAAAAATAAGGAGATGGCAATAATAAAAAAATTATGGATTTTATTCTAAATTGGAAGTTTGGGGTAATATTTTTCGATTGTCGCCCAATTTACTCGAGGTTTTAGTTCATATCAAAAGCATTCGATTTATGGACTCTCTTCCTCGCTCGCTTGAAGAAGCCAAACTTCACTTTCGCTATCTTCAAGCGTTGTTGAAATTTGTGCGACAATGAAAAATAAATTTTTTAAATAGAATTTTGTTGTTACCTTGCCATCTTCTTGGAGACATTTGTTTTAAATTAATTTTTAATACAGAAAAAAGTGAATAATTGTGATTGAAATTAAGTATTTTAGGTAGAAGATGCTAAAGTTCTAAGAAAATTGTACTTTTCGTGTATTATTTTTTTCAAATTTAATTTAGAAACTCCCCGACTATTATATTGGCGTCTACCCGTGATCCATAGGGACCAAAAATTTATTTGATTTCCATTAATTTTTAGCGTTTTTAAATTTTTCCTTCGAACGATCTCTCTCGGTACATTTGAACTACTTTCACTTTAGCATCTTAAACGGAAACCTTTCGAAACAGAATAATATCAGCTCGATAACAAATTTTACCTGAAGGTGTGACCTCTAGCAGATTTTCAAAAATTTTAATGTTAGCGACCACATTTTTTAGAAACTTTTAATTTTAATTTTATGATCTCATATAGCATAATCAAAAGGGACTAAAAATCGGTCCCAGAACATATTTTTGCAATGGTTTTATATGTGTGTGTAGATTAATGCATATATATATAATCGAGATGTATACAGGATGTCCCACATCCTTTTAATAAACATTTTAATGATATTTTTTAAATATATAGCTGCAAATTCAATTTTATAATAGGGTACATGCATAAATTTTGCTATTGGTGGTAATTGACACTTTATCAGGTCTCCAACACCTTGCATGTCTATTTTTCCAAAAAAATATGAACTTTACTTTTAAAACGACTTTAAAAATCATAAAATTTGAAAGTCCGCCAAAACGCGCTTTACGTCATAAAGATGGCTGTCCCATCCGTTGACGTCACTCCATTTGTTTACATTCTTATTCGTGTATCACGCTCTGAAATTTCCAATGGAAACTGGTTTATTTCCTATTATTAGTTATTTTTGATATCAACTTTACTATTACAAATTAATATCTAAGCAAAATATTGAATATGCGTGTACTCTATTCTACCAAATAGTCAGAGGTGAGTTAGCTCTAATCCTCATAGCTTATAATTTACATTTTACCAATAAAAAGTATATGCACTCTTTTTTTCCAAGGACATACTGTATACAATAATTTTTCACTTTCCCAACAATGTAGTTATGACCTTAAACGTCAAAATGGAAGGTACCACTGTTGCTTTCTGAAATGTAAACAATATTTCAGTATTTTTACTAAATTTTATTATTTTTTTATATGACTTTACACAGTAGGGGGATTAGGTATTCAGTAATTTTGTCTCGTTAAATAAATAATCTTAGAAAATAACATCAAGGAACTACAAAAAAAAATGGAACTAAATCAGCAGTCAGGTAAATTTTCTTTAAAACATCTCTATTGATTTATTTGTTTACATTTCATAAAAGCCGTTAGAACTTTAACCTGTGATTCCCTTTAACAGATTTTAAATTTGATATCGTAAAAAAAGAAAACCTGAGGTGCATTAAATGTAAAAATTGTAATTTATGTAAATGTTCTCTCGTTCCCTTGAAATAGTAGCACACCATTTTTGTAAATAATAAAAAAAATCTGGTATTGGATTATAACGTAATAGTTAAGCTTTAATTAGCATTGTAAAACGTACAGTGCGAGCCAATAAAAAGAAAAATAGTAGATATAACAAATAGAAATAAATTAGGCTGCCCATTCTGGACATATTTTCTACTCTATCTCGTCAATTTACTATATTCGTTGCCAATTTCATGAAAATCCCGAAATTGAATTTAAGTATGCTGTTTTATTGGCTCGCTCTGTATTTTAAATCGATTTTGAGGTGATGCAGTGGTGGTAAAGGACAAATATTTGATTGTATTAGATTTCGTCATTTTGTTAATGTAGGAGAAGTATTCAGAACTGCCTAAAGAGTTGTACATAATATAAAAAAA
>CAJUYG010000069.1:234909-248482 GCA_910591675.1 Galerucella calmariensis | reverse complement strand
ATCTGTGATAAATGATCTCCATAAACCTGGTTTGGATTTAGAAACAGTTTTTAAACAATTACAAGAAGAGCTAAGTACTGAAGAAATTGTAGCTTTCGGTATTTCACTTAGATCCAACATCATCAGAAATAATCAAATAATTTCAAGTTACATTAAATATTTACTAATATATCAGGTGAGGAACAATGGGGACTTAAATATTCTAGTATAGTTCAAATAAAAGATAGAGTGAAAATTATCTAAAGGATATATTTCCTTTATTGTTACATTTTTCGTAACACTTTAGATAAACACACTATATTTATTTGAACTATACTTCTTTAATACTTTTTTTAGTTATCGCTGGAATATTCTGAACAATGCCAACTCAATCTCAACGATTTTAGTAAAAAATATCCAGATACTGTTTCTGAAGAACTCTGTTTCTACCTTTTAAATCAAACAGAAGGGTGTAGAATGTCACAATTGTTGGAAGCATTACCACCAGATTTCAAAACAAAACTTTTAAGGTATTAATTGACTGAATTTCAGTGCTTTATTTTATATAATCTACTTTTTTTGTAGAACTTTATTAACAGATTTTAAAGAACTTGAAGAGAACCACTTACCTATATTCGATATTTTATTGGGAGATAACCTAGAAACTCAAACAATTAACAAGTTAGTCGAAATAATGTCAAAATCTGCTGATAACTATGCAACAAACAAAGTATATGGTAAATTTTTATTAAGATTAATCCAGTTATTAGGAAAACAAGTTACTACATTGGAAAAACCGATGAACCATATCGTTGCAACACATAGATCAATTTGGAAAGCAAAAATACAGAAAATCTATGATGAGTTAATGCAAGACAGCTTATTAATGTCACAATCGTTTAGATATTAAACCAATTTACTTATTCAATATTTTATTTTACAAATATATAAGAATTTACTTAGCATTATTAACTGTCCTGGTTATCATAGAAACTCCATCAATGAATTTTGTACGGTAAAGAACGTTGGCATTATTGAACATACCATCTTTTAAAGATACTATTATAAACTGGAAACAAAAAAAAAAAACAAATTTAGAGAATGCAAATAACTGTGAAGATAAAATTGTAACTCACTTGGCTTTTTTTGAAATGCGATTTCAACATATTTCCTATATTTTGCGTGTGAGATAAATCTAAAGCAGCATCGACTTCATCTAAAATATATAGAGGAGCCGGTTTGAACAATAACATGGCTAAAATAAGCGATAACGCCGCTAGAGATCGCTGTCCACCGCTGAGTTCTGTCAGACTTTCCTTCCAAACACCACCCAATGAAACTTTAATCTAAAAATTATTCAATTTTATCATTATCTGGACAACTTTTATTCATTAACTTACCTCTAATCCTTGTAAAATTGTTTTTCCCAAAGGTGCAACGAGTCTTGCGTTCGCTCCTGGCAATAAAGTGCTAAAAATCGATCCAAAATCTTTGGAAACTTGTTCGTATGCTAATTTTAATGAATTTTCCTTTTGTTTGTCCATGTCTTTTAACGTTTCCAAAATATTTTGCTTGTCCAACTCAACTATCCTTTCCTTTTTGCGACATTCGTTATACTAAAAACAAAAAATTGAAGAACGTGTCACGGGACACACGGTAAGAAGTTTAGTTCCTTTTAAGCAATAATCAATTTTTTTGAATCAATAAATAAATACACATATATTAATATAAGAATTTATTTTACTCTGGATGAAACTTCATTTAACAATCCATATATAATCGAAACCGGCAATCGATTATCAACAATCGATTAATAATCGGTTATCAATAATAGATTATCAAAAGTCGATTAATTATCGATTATCAAGAGTCGATAAATAATCGATTAATAACCGATTGTATATAATCGATGAGTATTCGAATATTTCCAATCGATTAAAAGTCTATTGTATCCAATCGATCAACAATCAATGATTATCAATTGATTAATAATTCATTATTTTTCGATCATTATTAATCAATCTATAATCGATTAACAATCGATTATCATTAAGTTGTAGTCGTAGAATAGTAGTTGAATTATTTCGTTACAAAATTCTGTCCTCGGTTTTTTTCTTCAATCTATCGATTAATTTAAAATCTTTCCAGCATTTTTTTTAGTTTAAAACGGACGTGCGTAACTGTAAGGTATATCTCCTAATCGATTATCAACAATCGATTATTATTATTATTATACTATTATATTATCAACCTTTGTGTAAAATTTAAACCCGAGACATCGATATATGGCGGCATTACAGTTTTCTCTAGCCTATGAATCGCTGCTTCGTAAATACATAACGCAGCAACGTAACGGTCAGATTTTTGCGCCGCGACCCCCGGTGGCTCCAACCTAACGTAAAGAGCTAAAGTTCTAATAAAGAACCAATATACAGAGTGTACCAAGTAGAAAAAATGTAAAATGGGTACAAGAGGATAAGAATAGCACAAAGAAAACAGAATATTCGGTATATATAGAGAGAAAACAGTCTGAATAGATGTTATGTACCTGTTTTTCTTCTTGCTCGAACATACTCTGAGCTTTTGTGTTAACTATCCTGCTGAGTTTGTGTTTCTTTTCTTGATAACTTCTAATTCTTCCTTCCAGCTCGTTACCCTCTTTTGCTGATAGTTCTTCGGCCTTTTTTAAATTCGGATTGTTGCCTTTGATTCGTTTCCCCAATTCTTGTTCCTAGAGAAAAATGAAATATTAGAGATTAAAAAAAAATGCATTTGTTGAATTTCACCTTGTCTTTGGCGTTTCTGCATTTTTCTTCCAATTTCAGCAAATCGTGATTGTGTTCTTTGATTTTAAGTTCCAGTTCGTTATTCGAGGCGAGTAATTTTTCCTTTTGGTGTATTTTCTTTTGAATATCTTTGTTATTTTCGCTGATGATGGCTTTGATTTTTTTTATTTCATTTTGTAAATTACCAACTTCTACCTAAGAAAAAAAAGGAAAAATTTATTCAAATTATATCATGTAGAAAAAAAGAGTATTTACAAATACCTTTATTTGTGTAACTCCCTCAGACATGTCATCTAATTGCGCCTGTAATTCAGAAATTGTTTTTTCGCAGCTTTCCATTTGCGATTTGGTATTTTCCAATCCAGTTTTCAATTCAGAAATTTCCAGATTTAACGTTTCGTATTCTTGTTCTCTCAGTTTCCATTCTTTCCTACTATTTTCCGCTTTTTGTTTTGTCTTTTTCATTTCCATTTCGGCTTCTTTAAGCTGCTTTTCTCTATAACCTTTGGTATCTTTCATCTTCGTTTCCAATTCTTTTGCTTTTCGGCTCGCTTTCGCTTCTATTTCTTTACAAGATTCAACTTTCCTTTGAAGTGTTTCTAAAACAATTCAAGTTAAATCGGAAAAACATTTTCTTCATAGAATACCCACCGATTTGAGTTTCGAGGTTGTTAATTTCTTCCTGTTGGATATGGTGAGTGGTGTGCAGCAGTTTTTGATTTACAAAATTCAATTCTTGTTTACTAAGAGCCAATTTTTGTTTCAACGAGTTATAATTTTCTTGAATGTTGCTCAATTGTTGTATTTCAGCTGTGATCCTCTCCAATTCCCTTTCTTTTGTAGCTAAAATTTGCTAAAAGAAAGAATTAACAAAAAGCCTGTATTATAATCATTAGTGTGTAGGGTTTCTCTGGGTTAATCGCAGATGTTTATTTTACATTTAACATACCTCGTTCTTTAGTATATCCCACAGTTGTAATAACATGCTACCGCCCTTGACTGGAGCACCACCGCTAAGAACACCAGATGGGTCGATAACGTCACCATCCAAAGTGACACACTTCTTCTTGATTCTGTTATGGAACGCTACTTGTTTGGCCACGTTCAAATCTTTGCATATAAAAACGCTACTGAAAACGAACTCCATGGCTGCTTGAAGTTCTCTGTCATAGGTTATAAGAGATAGAGCTGGTCTACAATTTTCTGCACCGACCTATATCAATGAAAGTTAGAAATAAAAACTTTTCAATTAATAATTGGTACTTACAAGTTTTTGGGCAAATTCTACGGTGTTATTGTCAATTTTATTTCCTCTGATTTTATTCAAGGGGATAAAAGTGGTGCGGAGTTGAAGATTACCACCTTTTAATAATTTTTTTCCAGTTGCTTCTGTGTCTACGACCACATTGAATAGCTGAAAATTCAATTTGGGAAATGTAACTTGTAAGAAAAAAATCTATTACTCATTATCACCTTTCCCCCCGCAGCTGTTTCTAGAGCCATGCAAGCGTTGGTGTCTTGGCAGTTGATCAAATTACAAACGACTCCCTTTACTGATCTTCTATTGAAATTAGCTTCGGGATTGGAATAGGTGAATTTTGTGTACGGTTTCCGAGCATAGAAATTGTCAATTTTTTCTCTTAAATTTCTAATTTCTTGAGTTAGAACACGTCTTTGGGCTTGCAACTCACCCATCCTGTCTTCGGAATAATTAAGTTTGTTGATATTAGCCTGAAAAATGTCACTCATATGCACTAATCCAATATATTTTTGATTATCAAATTACCTCAAGAGCTTTAACTTCTTTCTCTTTTGTCTCTAGAACAAGTTTATCTTGGTCATAATCTGTTGTGTTTGAACCCAACTCTTTACGTTTTTGATTCAATTGGTTTTTACAAGAGGTCAGTTGCATATTAGCTTGTTTACTCTCAGTAACAGCATTAATTGCGTCTTCTTTAGCTTTCATGAACTGGTCTTGAAGTGTCTGTTCCTCACCATCTTCATTCACTTCCATACCTGCACTAACTGCTTCAAATTTTTTTTGTGATAGAGCAAAAGCAGCGTTATCTTCGGCATCATTATTTTTTAAAGTTTCAAAAAGTGATTGTACTTTCGATAATTCCTGTTGTTTGATTGCAAGTGCTTTGCTGTCTTCTTTTATATTAATTTTTAGTTGATCTACTTTCTTTTGTTCGGTCTTAATGTTATCCGTTATGGATTTTACTGAAGCATTAGATTTGGCTTCAATTTTTTCTTTTTGCTTTAGTTCAGCTTCAACTTCACTAAGTTTTGCAGAAGTTTGCGTTTCTGACTTTGCGGCTATTTCTTTTATGCTCTCTTCTAATTGCTTGGCTGTCTCAGTATTATCTTGGATTTTGTTTTCAAAACCTTGTATTTCATTTTGCACTGCTTCTAAGTTCTTCAAGGCATTCTTAACCAAATTTTTACTTTGATAAAATTGCCAGCATTGATACAATGCCAACATTTTTTCAAGTTCTCTATCAACTTGCTGATATTCAAGATACTGTTCACGGTCTTGGCGTAATTTTTTCAACTTTGGTGCTATTTCTTCAGTAAAAATCTAATAAAAATTGAAGTATTCAATAGTTTTAATAATATAAACATAGTCAAATACTTACTGTTCTTAGTTCTGATAACTTTGCATCCTTTTTTTCAATCAATTTATGAGCATTTTGCCTTTTTACTTCATACATTCTTGTACCTGCAGCTTCTTCAACCATTGCTAGAATCTTAGGACAATATTCAATGCAAGCAATTAACAATCAAGTCTTAGAAAATTACCTCTGGTGGTTTCATATTTAAAACCTTTGTTATCTTTCCCTGCATAATCAAGAAATGTGGATTATTAACATTCAACTGTATTGAACAGAATAAATCTTGTATTTTCTTATTGGGAACATTTGTTCCATTTATCATGTACTTATTTTTGCCACCTAATACAATCTGCCTGGTGATTGTTATTTCTTTATAATTCTCAAAACCTGGAGGACATTGTATTTGATTGGTATTGTCAAAAGTTATAGATACTGTAGCTTTATTAACACCAGCTTGTCCACTTTTGTAAATCAGATCCTGAAGACTAGCAGCTCGAACCTATAAGCATTTTGTTTAACAATAAAGTACTATCAAAAGGAATATTGTATTTACATGAGTGAGGTTTACAATTCCTAATACAAAACATATAGAGTCAAGTATATTTGACTTTCCACTTCCATTTAATCCAGTAATTGCATTGAACTGCTCATCAAAGCCATTTATTTCAGTTCGCTGTCCATAAGACTTGAATCCATCCAAAACAATGGATTTGATATACATTGTATCTAAAATAATATATACGTAATAGAAAGCATTATAATAAAATGTTAACGAATATGACTTCTTAGTCTGATATTTGAAATATAACACTATTATGAAACTAGTAGAATAGATCTACTTATTAAAGATTACGAAGAAGTTAATTTACGTTGATAAATCCCTTACTATAATTTTATAATTCAATCCACTATTCTGATTCAACATACAAATTAAATCTCAAAAACAAATATTAATTTTTTTTAACCAAAAACCCAAACAAGACAAAAGACTGAATTCGTTAAATGTGTTCAACAGCCTATTCGAGGATTAAGTAGAGTAAAAGAGCGAGCAGTGTACAGCCACAGCAATATTGAGAACATGATGAAAATAGATAGTTCTGTGATCATTCAGAACAGAATGCTTATAAAAAAGAAGAATTTATTATAACTTCTAAAAAAGAAGAAGTTATTATATCCTCCTAAAAAAGAAGAAATTTGATAAACGTCATAAATGTCTATTTGTGTGTGATTTGAAAAATTACAATTTATCAATTTTTCATTTTATTAAGTATTAATTAAAAAAATGTGGGTGATTTCTCTGCCCAGAATTAATTCATTATTAACCTTAAGTTGCCTAGTTGGGTTAGGTTTATCTCTATATGCATACACAGTTGAACTTCAAATAGAAAAAAATGATAAATATACTCCGATGTGCGATATTAATCCCCACATGAGTTGTACTAAAGCTTTCAAGTCCGAGTAAGTATTATAAGGCATAATCGCACAAATAATTTACTTTTTTTTACCACCAAGGTTATTTTTTCATACATAAAAGTAACAGGTCATAGTTCATTTGATAACCGATTTAATTTTCTTATTTTAGATATGGTAAAGGATTTGGAGTATTTGGGAAAGAGTCAAGACTTCATCAACCAAACAGTCTCTTTGGACTAATGTTTTACAGTATGATAGCTACTTTAGGTAACCACTTTTTATAATCGGTAGTCTAAAATAGTCTAATTATACTTTTTGTGGGCACTGAAATTTAAGAGTGTACATTTTTGTTTCAGCACAATCCAATTCGAAATTCATAGGACTATTATCTCTTCTGGCAATAGCTTTATCCAACTTGATGTCTTTATATTTTGCTTATATTTTATATTACAAACTATATGATTTGTGTGTAGTATGTGTTTCAATCTATGTTGTAAATGTGTTCAATTTAATACTAATTCAGTTGAAACTGAAAACAATAAAAACTATTCAAGAAACTACAGCTGCCAAAAATAAAAACCAATAATCATAGTTTCAAATTTAAGAAAAATTATAATTTTTTCTTTATTTTACTTATGCCAAATGTTGATTGTATGAATGTAGGAAAAATAGTGTAACAGTGTACATTACTTGTGTAAATGTGGTTGATAGATTTCCATGTTTTTAATATACCTTAATATGTGAGTTGAATGTTTTGTAGTATGCGTGAAGTTGTGATTTATTTTTGAATAAAATTGTTGGTATGAATCTAAGATGTGTAATTTTCAGGCAGCTTCAAAGAAAAGGTGTGCTTTCCGTTATTTTGTTATGTTTGTATATTTTAAGTTGTTATTTGATTGCATTTAATGTTTATATTTATATAACATTTTGTTATTTTGGTTTTGAAATAAATATATATCACGTAAACTTGTGTTTCTTTATTACTTAGGGTTATTATAACCCAATATATCAAAGATCCTTAGTAGCAAAAGACTAATAATGTTTCTTCTCAATTAAAAATTTTTAAAAGTAAATGAGACCAAATAAAAAGTGATACTGCCACTTCCAAAGTTGTCGATATCAAGGAGACACTTGTCGTAAATTGCGATCCCACTCGCATTGACGCAATCGACCAAGAATCCGACATTTTAGTGGAGGCGGCACCATGCCCCAACCACCTTTTTAAAATCTTTGTATACTTGTAAGATTAAATAAACAGAAACGGACTTGGTCGTCTAATTCTACTGTTAGACTCCTCTGGTGGTGCAGATCAAGATAATCTGTTACTCTAGTGTTGAACAGTTCCGACATTAATGTGATGTCCACATCACTTCTATATAATTCACTTTTGACAGCAACATGTGAAGAAGGATTGTCAAAAGCATATATTTGTAGAAGGCCCTACAATTTCCCAGGTCACCTCTGGATGATTACTGAAGCCAGCAGACTGAAACCAAAGCCAGTACTGGACAGCATCAACCAACGCCATAATGGGAGCAAACATACAACATAAACATTTAAAATTTTCAAGGAAAACAACAGCCTCATGATGTAATTAACATATTCAAATTTTTTTATATTATAATTTGATTTGTTTACATACCCACTGCTTATCTGATTAATATTAATATTAATACAATATAGATTCATCGAATTTAACTTAAATTTTAATAAAAAAGCATCAGAACGTTTGAAAATTCAACATATATAATTTAAGAGGGAAGTAATATATACGAGGACGGTCCGTTTTTATTGATCCCTGAGTTCATTATCAACCGTGCTTATATTCCTTAGTAAGGTGAAAAAGAAAAAGAAGTAAAATATTATTATAATCTCTTCATTGAAATCTTTTTTCGTAGTTATGGTTTTAAGATACCAATAAATGTAGATGGTTTCTTAAAAAAAAATAAGCAAGTTTTCATCACAGCCAAGTTGAAAAATTAACGGAAACAATTTAATAGACCATTTAGCATTCCAAAGACCATGAAACATTCATAATGGCATTGTTTGCTACTGTCTTACCCAAGAGCGTATTTCTCAATCTCAATGCGCGTAAAGAAAAGTGTTAATTGGAAATTTAATTACAATAGTTTTTGTTGCATACTTTGTCATTGTAATAATATTATTTCTCACCCATGTCACTACACCTGTTTGGATAAAAACAATATGTCTATTACGTGAATTGAAATATTTGCTGTTTGTACAGGGGAGTTCAAAAGTATTCAATCTTTAAAAACTAATGACGGGCAGCAAAATATACAGGTTAGGTTAGGTTTGTGGTGAGTGGGTCTATAAGGCCCTCCATTGCGACTCCTATTGAGGAGAGTCTTTTTTGGCAGTCTAAAACCAATTTCGACGTTACACGGTGGAACCTAAGTGCTTTCAAAGCCGCTTGGCTGCCCGAGAAATTTTTTTTGTTCTATGTATGAGATTGGCTTGCTCCACTCTCTCCACACACGAAACAATGGCGTAAATTTCCGCCTAAAATACGGTTGCATAGGATCCTAGAGAGGTTGAAATTTCTGTCCTAGGTCTGCGCCCGTATACACCTGCACCGGAGCCTGAGGGTGTTATACACTTGCACCGGAGCCTGAGGGTGTTTTTGAGCCGTCTGTGTACCAACAGATGTCTGCTCTTAATAGTTCTACTTATGGAGGACAGACAAAGCCAGAGTTATAAGCAAATTAGACGTAAAAACAGGGGTAATTGATGACGACACTTGCAGCGTCCCAAAAATGGCATAAGAAGTCATTAGGTCAATTGGTCCCGGTAGGTGTCGCTGCAATCTTAAATCCTAATTAAACCGATGGACCGATTTTGTTTGGATTTTTATTAAAATAATGTTTCGTATTCAACTGTGGTTTATTTTAATGCTAACTAATAAATTTATATTTATCAGCAATTTTAGAAAATACATCCTACAACCATGCTTTTTCCTCGAGTCTTCACATAGACTTTTATACCAAACAATATTAATAGTCTTTTATTAATTAATTTACTATTATTCTCAATTCTAAAGTTATACAAAGGTTAGAGACCTGTGGAATAGCATATACGCTTCAAACAACTTTTCAATTCGTATATTAAAAAAAAAGAAGGAGTTCATAACGCGATCAATTATTAGTACTTAACTAGTACCTATCTTCGATTATTGTATTATTTAACATAATGAACATGACTGTGCGCTATTAGAACATAACGCGATCATAACCAAGGAGTTCCACACACACACTCACACAGATCGACACCTACATGGTACCCGAAGCAAGTACGACTTGGTCGACAACAAGGTGATCCGCAGTGGTACCCGTGTACCACGAAGCTGTGGATTATTCTTGATCATACCATTGAGCACTGTGATCGAAAAGTGCATCGGAAACTCATACCGGATAACGATTTTTTTTTCAATTTTCGGTGGGTACTTATTTTGCGTAGCACGTGGTTGAGTTTTTCCGTTACGGCGTTTTGGATATTTTTCGGATATTTTTGTGTTAATTGTTAAAAGTGTTTTTGCACGTGATTGCTAATTGTTTATTTATGTAAGTATTTTTAAACGTGACAAATCGATTGTTGAGTGTACAGGGGGCGTGGTACAAGTTGTTATTTGAAGTATATACAGGGTGAATTGAAAAAAAAGTTATTCAGGACTAATTGTGTTTTTAATCGATTTATGCTGATACATTTTCGAAATTTAATTACTAAAATTTATATATTTTTAATGGATTGGTTCATTTGGAAATAATTACCCAACAAAATAATTTGGAATATTACCGAAAAGAGAGTCTAAGACATTTTTATACAATTGTTTATTTTTTCTGCAGCCGTCCTGAAAATAGAACTTTCGATATGATTTATTAAATCGAAAATGAAACTTTACACAAATCGTACCGAAAGTAGCTATTTTCGGAATGTTTTTTTTACTTTCGTCGAAGTCAAGATATAAATAAAAACGCATAAACATAAGTAAATAGTATTGACTCACTCTGTATTATAACTTAAAATTAAATATGTGAAAAAAAGATCATACATAAATTTCGATCATTAAGACTTAATGTCCAATTAAATGCTGCTTCAATCTCAGGTTACTGCAATTGTTAAATCTGCTAGAAGAGCAACCGCATATCATGTCAAAAATTTTGTAAGCAGACCAGGCTATGCTTAATAGTGCAGGTGGTGTTAATCTGCATAATAAGCATTATTGGTCTGAAGAAAATCCGCACTGGGTAGAGGAAGTGCAGTTTCAAGGTAGATGGAGTCTTAATGTTTGGTGTGGTATAGTTGACGGAAAGATCGCAGGTTCATATTTCTTGGAACTTCAAATGGCGATACATATTTGGATTTTCTGGATAATTGGTTGTCTCTTTTTTTGAAAGATATTTCCTTACAAACATGAGGTATGATATTACAGCATGACGGGTGTCCTGTGCACTTTTCCAGACGAATTAGAGATTATTTGAATGTAAGCTATCCAAATGGGTGGATTTGAAGGATAAGTATATTTTTTGACTTTTATCTGTGGTGAAGATTGAAGGATTTAGCGTACCAAACTCACCAACCACGCGAGACGACATGCAAAAGCGCATTAGAAACGCTATAAATAGTATATCAACAGCTGCAATTTAAGCAACAGATATGTCAAAGCGTGCTAGATTACATATTTGTGTGGAAAACGATGAAAAACAATTTGAACATTTAATTGGACATCAAGTTTTGATGACCAAGATATCTGTATGATCTTTCTTTCCCATGTTTAATTTTAAGATATAATACATGGTGTCAATACTATACTCACTTATGTTTATGCGTTTTTATTTATATCTCGAGTTCAACAAAAGCTATCAACATGCGGTTTGCGCCGTTTTGTTGAGAATTTAATCCAGTTCCATTAAATTTTTCTTCACAGGTTACGCCCCCTACAGGTTAACCTAGAAACTTGAAAGTAATTTCCAACAATTTCTCTTGTCCACTTTTCCCAAAGAATTTTTTCTCCTTAAGTTATAACATGAATAGTTTCTGATGTATAGCCGAGAGATCGGCTTATTGGACCACCTGGTACATAAGTAATATATCTATCCCTATTATTTTTTAATATTTTATCTACTAACGGCTGCAGAAAAAATATTTTACGTAACGCTACCCGAAAGTGATTTTACGGGACTCGCAGACTTCCAGGACTCGCCCTAGAATCTGCCTACTCATCCCGTAAAATATCACTTTCGGGACTTGTTACGTAAATAACTATTAAAGATTAAAATTGTACGGGAAAACGAAGTCAATAGTAGTAAAATCAGAGCTGTATGATGGATAGGTCATAATTTCAGGATGAAATTGAATTATGTAAAATGATTTTTGGATGTAGATTTTCACATTTCGGTCTCGTGTGGAAAACTTTATTTTTACTTAAAGAAAAATTAATGCTAATTTCATAATTTGAATCCCATTAACTTGATCAACACTATTTATTGGTGGATATCTAAATTAGTTTTATGAATAAATATTATCAGCTTATCTACAGGGTGGGCCGTGAGTAATAGTTTCGGTAAAACCTTAGTTATTTACAAAAATATTGTTCCATGAATTGTACAAACTTCTCGAGTCACGCAAAATGAACAATGAAACAATAGTTTTAAGAAAGAGTACAAAAAAAGCAATTTTTAGATACGTATATTATCCAACAATAAAAAAAACGGAAATAAATACGTCCACATTGTTTGCACATGATTTTAAGTAAACTCAAGCACACCTAATTGGTAATTACTCATTCAGAAGGACAGATTCCGGTTTTTACTAGACAATATACGTAACAAAATAAAATTGAACGTTGAAAAATTTTTGATACAAGTAGAGAGAAATATATAAATGTTTTAAAAGTTCAAGAACCTTTTAGTACACGATTTACTTATTATATTGTCGAGCCGAAATAAATTCAACATAAATTAAACTAAAAACAGAATATCGATAAATTTATGTCGATATTCGGTGATGAAGCATCATCAAAAACCTCTAAAATTAAAAGTACAATCGCTCCTACTTATACAAGTGCAGAAAGCCAGGGGTATACCTGCTAAAAAAGTGCATAGAAAGCGAGTGGTATGTACACATTACAAAAGGATGTAGAAGCTTGTTCTGACGAAAGAAATAACTCATTCGTTAAGATTAAAGTGTTTTGAAAATTTAAAGTTCACCTAGCTTTTGAAAACTGAATAGAAAGCGATGGGTACATCTATTAAAAAAAGTGTATAGAAAGCGATATTACTCAAGATTGAAGTGTTTTGAATTTACTTGCGATACATATTTTATGTAAATTGCTGGATAAAACTCGTTAACTAGTTTGCATGGAAGATGTAATTTGTTGATATCATTTGTATTATTACGACCGCCCATTAGTACCTGAGTGACTGCTGGAAACAGTTGGAATGTACCTAGCTTTTGTAAACTGAACAGAAAGCAAAGGGTATACCTACCTATTAAAAAAAAGTGTATAGAAAGCGATATGTATCTATCGTAGAAGCTTGTTCTGACGAAAGGAATATCTCATTCGTTATGATAGAAGTGTTTTGAATTTAAAATGTACTTAGCTTTTGAAAACTAAACAGAAAGCGAGGGGGGTATTCTATTAAAAAGTGTATAGAAAGCGGGTGGTATGTATTATAAAAGAGTGTAGAAGGTTGTTCTGATGAAAGGAAGATCTCATTCGTTAAGATTGAAGTGTTTTGAATTTAAAATGTAGGTACTTAGCTT
>CAJUYG010000069.1:133550-234899 GCA_910591675.1 Galerucella calmariensis | reverse complement strand
AGTGGTATATATTATAAAAGAGACGAGAAAGCTTGTTCTGACGAAAGGAAGATCTCATTCGTTAAGATTGAAGTGTTTTGAATTTAAAATGTACTTAGCTTTTGAAAACTAAACAGAAAGCGAGTGGGTATCTTTTAAAAAAGTGTATAGAAAGCGAGTGGTATGTATTATAAAAGAGTGGAGAAGCATGTTCTGACGAAAGAAAGAACTCATTCGTTAAGATTGAAGTGTTTTGAATTAAAAATGTACTTGGCTTTTGAAAACTAAACAGAAAGCGAGGGGCGTATCTATTAAAAAAGTGTATAGAAAGCGAGTGGTATGTAACTGGTTAAAATATGTCAATTTTAAACACACCCATTTTTTTAGCTACAAAAAAAAAACTATAACATTGTTTCAGTATGTATGTACGTATTCAAAGAAATAATTTAATAATCAACACAAATATCAATTCTCAGATTTACATTGTTATAGATTGTGACATCACTGGATCAGTTCAATCGTGATTCATCAACGATCAAATTATGGTAATTTATTGCATTTAATATTTTCAAATAACCAGAAAGTAGACATCAATCAGACTGTTTTACCTTCTTATTCAATATAACATGATACTTTCAATTGACAATTCTTTGAACGGTACCTCATGGTAAATGGACATTTTTTCTAACAAAAGAATATCTCTTAAAATTCTACAGCACGCCTATGATGTAGAAATTTTGAAGTTATTTCAATGTTTTCAATAAAAAAAACTCACTTCCGAAATCTTCAGACATTTATAAATCTCCCTGTATATCCATCTTTTTTTTATCTACTTCAGGGGGTCTATTCTGTAACATGTGAGAGTGCTCGCGCACGACAACTCATCGATATGAGTACTCTCTCACTCATCACTCACATGGATTATAAAAACCCTATTCACGATCATTCGACTCGTCTACTACATTTTGTCCAGCGTTGCCAAATGGCGCGACTATCTTTGAACTATTATTAGTTCTAATGTACGGTTAGTAGGTTTCAATCATAGACAAATATTATATTTCTCTATGGTTTTAATTTGAAAATATAAACTGATAAGGACAACCACCATCTGGTCCAGCATAAATGTTTTTCGATTAGATATAGTTGTGAGAAATAGTTCGATTTTATTTCCTTTTATATTATAATTTAATGAAAAGAAAATGCTGTGTGAAGCACAAAAATCAATAATAATTAATTTTATGAATCAACATGAAGAGTTGCGCAAGGGACAATTCACCGCAAGCTTTTCGTATAAAAAAGCCCAACAACTTTGGGAAGAAGTTACGGTAAAATTGAATAGCGTCCCAAATGGCCAATTCAAGGATTGGAAAAAATGGAGGAAAGTAAGCATATTTTGTTTTCTATATATATCATTTATTTAAGTAGAATAAAAATCACATTTTACAATAAATTTCAACTATACGATTAAAAATAAATGATAGAGGGAGAGATTGTTTTACAATTACCTACAGCAGCTTAATTCGTTTTTCTTTCATTACAGACATGGCAAGATATGAAAAAAAATGCGAAGGCGAAAAATGCCCAAATTAATAGGCATAGGACCATGACGGGAGGAGGCCCAGTGTGCTCTAAAACTCTCAGTAGTACAGAAACTGAGGTTTTAGATTTACTTAGCCCCATTCAAATGGATGGGATAGGAGTTGAAGAAACCCCAATTAACTTTTCATTTAGTGATGATGTAGATGGAGTTAGTACTTATTTTTTATGATCTCGCAAGTGATTTTGTTAGGGCATAACTTGGCTTCAATTAATTCCTGTTCTTAATAGGAAAAATTAGTTTTCTAGTAAGATCAGGCTTTTCTTGAAATCAGGACATTACTGTAATAATGACATTATAATATACTAATTTTTGTTTATGTCTTTTAAGAACTTGCCTGAGAATGAAAGGAATGTTCCAGCTGAGGTAGCTGAAAGGGCTAGGGAAGAGGTGAAAAACAGATTTTTTTCTTAAATTATTTGTAATACCTAAAATATCACTTGTTTCAGGTTTTCACGTTACCTGAAATAGACCAGGATGCTGCTAATGTAACTTTTAATAAGCCTGCTGAGCAAAATAATGAGGTAATATAGTCAACTCAATAGAAAAGGTGTCGTTTTCAACAATTTTTTTACGATTACAGGAGCACAACTACAATTTGCAGTATCCAGTGTCGAAAAAAGTAAATGCCAGACCTCAACCTCCCAAAAAAATCAGCAAAACAGCTCGGCTGCAAACCTCGTTCTCGAAAGAAGGAGCTAAAAGAATAAAGAAAAACCAACAATTTGTTTGGACAGCTTAATAAAAAAATTGAGCAGAATCCAAAAGTAAATAAACTATGATATGTACATTGTTATATGTACCAGCAATTTTACTTTGTTTTACGTTGGTCTCATATCACTTTATTTATTTGTTACCCTGTTTTATTGTTTCCCTTATATCATAGTTTATTTATTTTCCAACTTTGTTCAATTTTTTCATGAGAGGTCACTAATAGCTATCCAAACAATTTGTGAGTTTTACATTATTCTCTTAGCTCCTCCTTGTTTGGAAAATAAAAATTTAGATTAGTGTTGTTTCACATTTGACCGACTCAAGACGATACAACGGCTTTTAATTTGTTATTTATTTTTTTTTTGACTGTTAAGAATGTGCTTTTGAGTTAGTTTGTTCTTTTTATTTTGTTCTTTTTATATTATATTTTATTATATATTCTTTTTACATTTTAATTATAGTGCGTGTCAATTATTGTTTGCCTCAACAGTCTTCCAGCTTCCAAATCATTTTGTGCTGCTAAATTGTTTACTGCCGCAACCTGGTTTACTTGAATTACTCCAAGATCTGCATTCAAAAATTCCTCATCTCTATCTGGCTCCGGAATTCTATTTCGCACACAAATATTGTGTAGCACACAACATGATGTTATAATTTTGGCCACTTTCACTGGTTGGTAGTGGAGAACCCTATCTTTCAAAAGACATCGAAATCTGTTTTTCAGTAAACCATTACACCGTTCTATACTACTCCTTATTCTTTTAAAATCATTATTAAATCGCTCCTCTGCGCCAGGAGTAGGATTTCTCAATGGTGTTAGCAACCAAGGACGCAGCGGATAGCCTGTAACAAATAATAGTGAAGATCATGATCAAGATTATATGAATTGATTTTTTTACCAGAATCGCCTAGCAAAAAAAAGTTGTTTTGGGGTTCTCGGCGATAAACTCTTTCAAGCACAGTTGAAATATTTGATTGCCCCCAAATATATGCATCATGGGTACTGCCTGGAAAATTGGCATTTACACCCATTATTTCTAGGTTTTCATCACATACCTGAAATATTAGCATTAAAAAAAGAAGAGAAAATGTATGATATCTTACCAGTTGTACATTTAAAGAATGGTAATTTTTCCTATTTACATATATATGTTCCACTTCGATTGGTCGTACAACTGCCACATGGGTGCAATCAATAACACCAATTCCTCCAGGAATGCCAGTAGAATAAAAAAAACTGAAAAATGCAATCAAAGTCAAAATTTTGTAGAATTATTTTATTCCAGTTTCTACCTTGCTCTCCGTTGTGACAGCTCTTCAATATTCTGTGGAAAATGGATCCATCTTGTAATAATTTCTGGCCTGTTCAAGGCATTGGTAACCTCTTCAATGCATCTACATACACTACTTTGACTCATTCCACAAAAAAAATTAGAACCTGTCACAGCTTGATAGCTGCCTTGGCCAAAAAATAAAAGGGTGACCAACAACTGAAAACAATTCTGCATTTTAGGAGAGAGGTAAAAAGATTGTTGATATTAAGGGCCTACTATAAAGTTTTGGAGTACTATGTCAATTCTTTTACATAGTGTTATGTTTGTTTAGGATTTAGTTATTCACATACTATAATATTGTTGTTTTTATATCTTGAATAAATATTTTAATTAAATTGGTAAAATTGATGTCCTTACCTTTGTTTTACAACTTAAGCCAGATCTTCTTTGAGGAGCTTGCAAAAATGGTGTTAGCTCATCCAAAAGAGCTGTAAGAGTGTCTTTATTTAGGCGAAAATGTTTTATGAAATTAAAATCATTTAAAACCAAGAATGGATCTTGTCGTTGAAAATACAGACGAGGTATGTTATTTGCAGCTTGTTCTTCGGCATCTTCAACATTGTCTATTAGCATTTGCATCACCAAATCGTCATCATCCATTTTCAAAACAATAAATAAACACCAAAAACTAAGTAAACAATTCAACTCCAAAAACTAAACGATTCAACTACAAAAACCAAACAAACTACAAAATTAAACTATAAAAGCCCAACAATCAAACTACAAAAACTAAACAATTAAACTCGAAAAACTAAAAATGCACTTAATATTTAGAAAAAGTAAATAGGCACATGACATATGTCGAGTGGTTACATTACAACCTTCCTTCATCTAATTCTCTGACCAAAGACAATGTGCGCAAGTCCACTCTCTCAAAATCTATCAACTCTCTTGGTTTTACCCAGTAGAGTACTCGTATAGGAGTGTATGAGCATTCTATTATGTTTCTGAATCGGAATTTTATAATTTTAGGAGAGTGACATGCGCAGTAAAGCTAAATTGTGAGAGAGAGGTCCTACACGACCACTCACACAAGTTAGTGAATAGACCCCCAGGTGTCAACGACTGAGAATGTTCTAATTACATTTTAATATCTATTTTACATTGTAACACAGGAACTGGTCTAGATTAAAAGATGAAGTAATAACTAATCTTATGTAAATCGTATACCAGATTCTATTCATGAGAACCAAGAGTTTTGTATGATAAAAAAAAGGAAAACCTGTAAAAATAAAACTTGATCTACACTAATATCTAAATTTGGACAGGTTTTATAACACCCTATTTTTATTAGTTTGTATGGCAAAGTTCAATAGTTGGTGAAGACTATTTTATTAACCGAGCGGAATAGGGCTTATACATATCTTTACAACCGTGGAAAGTGGTGAACTAAGAGTGGCCCGACTATATCTGTTGTTTGCGGTAGACAGGAAAGTTTCTGGACATTCTGTATATAGATATATGAAAAATATTATCGATAAAATACTTTTCAAAGTCTAAAGAAGACTGAGATATGTCGCATTATGATATAATGATATCCTTGGTCGAATTCCTCAAAGTAAAAGTAACATACGATCTCAATATTTGTCATTCAAATGGATGTGTTATATAATTTTCATTAAACGTAATGTTTTCTCTCATAGATGATGACAAATCTAGAAATGTGTCTGTATTTTTAAAAAATTTCGTTCAAATTTGTCGGCGAATATCAATTTATTCAATTTAGTCGTAGAAAAAATAGTGTACATAACTTTTTCGAAAGTTATTAGGTTATTTCATTTATCGCAATCCTATATTGTAATTATATTATACTGAAGTATAAAAAGGAAAAAAAACTGTCTAGTCATCAAAAATGTGTTTTTTTAAAGCATTCAGTATCTGAATTACTCATTAATATTACAATATTACTGTGCCCTTACCTTGTGCATCCCTTTTAAGGAATACAAAGGTAAGGTGATCGAAGGCGCCATATCAAGGTTAGTACTGTTCGAAGAGGCCTGACATTTTTTCAGATTCACTATTTATTGGTTTTATATGTTAATATTACTAATAATTACTATAATATTAAGTTTATGATGCATACAATTTTGGAATTTTCGAATTTATAGTGTCGAAATGTCTCTACAAGTAACATAAGACTTTAAAATAAGAAATACTAAAAAATTGCGGACGTGTGCTAAATTTCAATTAATTATATACGAAAAAACACGTAAAAACAGCAAGAAAGGCCAATTTTTACCCTAAATGTCTAATTTATTATGCCTAGCGGCCAAATCTTTGAAAAATACATAAAAACGAACATATCTAGACAATAAAATCTAATGGAGAAGACATTTCCCATTTTCAAGCTGTTTTTTTTCCTATTTCCAACGGCCCAAAAGGCTTTTAAAATTAACATAGAATATGTCATTGTCCCGAATAATATAATAACAAATAATATGTTTAACAACATAAAAATTACAAGGCAAAAAAATATGTACGACTGGATAATCTATCTAGAAATATTTCGACATTTAGCTGCCGGTCATATTATCTAAAATAGTAAAAGAATTCCATGTTATAACAGACCTGGGAATTTTTGAAGTCGATTCATGTTGAATTTTGTAATAGTTTTACGAGGGTGAATCGAAAAATAATTTTATTCAATATAAAAGTGAGTTTCAGTCAAAAAATCATAGCGGTAATAATCATAGAAATTTTAAGCTGAAATTTTAAAGACACACTCTTAGATAATAAACGAATTTCGAAAAAAATCAGCGAAAACGGATCTATGATATTTAGTATACAGGAATACATGAAAGTGAAGGGATAGAACTTTCGAAAAAAAATGTTTCATAAAGAAAATTCCTATGGGGATTTAAGGAATTTACAGGGTCAATTTAGATGAATTCTTTATATAAAAATGCCAAAAAAGACCTTAGTTCTGATTTTGAAAATTTTAAAATTAAAAAAGTGAATTTGCGTATCGGCTGCAAATACCCGCGCTAAATCCGTAGATACCGTAATAATGGAAATTTGGAAGAAAATCTGTTAGACAATGGACGAATATAGAAAAAAATTTACAGAAATATATCCATGATATTTTGTATACAGGGATATTCGAAAGTGAGGGGATCAAATTTTCGTAATATGTTGTGAAACGTAAAATCTAACTTTAGAAAATTTTTCGTGAACTCGAACATTATTCTTTAAACAATTTTGCGTCATTTTTTCCATTTTTATATTTTAAAAACACCAAGAAAGAAAAACATCTACCACCAGTCCTTTGTACCAACCATAACCCAGCTTGTCTCCAATTATCCTGAATAATTATCTCATATGGTTCGAGCTCCCGTTGATATCTCGTCTACTATATCATAACTTTGACTCCTCTGGTTCTTTCTTTGAAGACCGAGTTATACATTCACGGTCGATTTATTTAAATAGTTGAGTGCGCAACAGATATATTTATATTTATATGCTTTGCTTTGTTTTAATTGTCAAGTGCTGAAATAAATTGTATGATAGCGACCTCTAAAGGTTAACTAACGGTAGGATAAGTAATTAATATAATCTACTAATTGGAAGGATTTTTTTTTGTAAATCATTTGCTTATTTTTATTTTGGAACCATATACAGAGTGTACAGAAGCTCTCCTGGCAAACGCAACCAGTTACTAGTTAAAAAACCCCAATGTAATATTTGAAGAAATAGGTAAAGCCGAGAAAAAGAAGAAATCTGACCATTGCGAAGATCTAGTAGAGCTTATACAATTAAAGACTCTTCTGGGTCTTTCTACTGTATTTCCAGTTCTTATTAATGACAGCCTTTGTATTGGTTTTTGCAGAGGAGTCAAGAGATATGGTTGAACTCAATATCCAGAGTCTCCAATTAAATGCAACCTCCTAAATTGGCCTCCTTCAAAATTATTTTTCAATCGACTATTATCAAGAATAGTCTGATCTTGAGCACTCCCTGGCCATCTCGCCTATATAGCAGGTTTGCTTAACCTGAATCTTTGGTAAAATTCTTCATCTGTCCAATTATCAAAATCTGTTATTCTCTGTTTATATATTTTTCGTTTCCTAATGATGAATCTTTCCTCATCAATGTCGCTCTCGTTGCTGCTATCCTCAAAAGCTGATGACTCGGTATCTATTTCCATCTCAAGAGAATTTGTCCACAATGCTGACACAACGAACTGAAAACTGTCTTAAATTTTGAGGTTAAAGTCGTCTTTAGTCGCGATTGTGTCCACTTCAACTTAAAGTCGACTTGAAGTTATAAAGACTGTTATGATATCGATTTTTATTCAACGTTTGCTTTAAAACTTAAAGTAGTATTAAAGTTTGTTATGAAAACGTCTGTAAGTTCAATTGATTTTTATATAAAACCAAAATATTTTAGCGAGACTACCACTGCTTTCCGGAAGTGAAAGAATAAATATAGTAAATTTCACCCTGTACAACAAAAGAACAAGCTGAAATTCTCATAGAGAATCCGAACAATGGGTAGCCTGGAACTACTTTCAGGTGTTTAAGTGATTTATAAGTTGAGATACAATAATGTAATTACCCACGTATAATAATAAAAAAAAATTATCTTTTATTGTTTTATTTTCGATCTCATTGATATAAATAATAATTATGATTCTATTATAGGCAGTACCGTTTTCTTTGAAAAAGCTTTCTCGGTTCAATGTCGAACGGCGTAGATTTTATATGTATATATATTAGAAAAGGACAGCAATGGAATTTTAATTGAATTAAAGGGTGTTGGGAAATTATTTACTGGATTTTTAATGATTATTTTAAATATCTATTTTGTAGTTGTAATGTATTTCGCATACTAGTATATCGTAAAAGTGGCAATGATTAATAACTATATATACAACAGTAATAAAATAAATAAAACTAAACGTGAAAGGTTATTTAAAATTCGTTTTAATAGCTCGAGTTATTTATGGTTTTCATTATTTGAAAAATAGAGATACTGCTCCTAAAAATGTGTATGGAAAGCGTTAATAGGCGCATCAAAAAATTCAAAAGTTACAAACAAATAAAGATTTTAAAAAAAGTATATCGAAAATAATAGCAGATATCTTGTGAATGCGACAAATTTTATTTAGGTGAAACATCTAGACCATTGAAAGTCCGAATAAATGAACACAAAAATATATCAAAGATAGGGAGTTCTTTAAGTCAGGTATTTGCAAACATGCTTGGGAAGAGGGGCATAAAATTCAATGGGATTCGAAAAAAATAATATTGAAAGAGCCCAATAATAAAAGACGAAAAATCAAAGAAAGTGCTTTAATACAACCAAATACAGATAAATGTGTAGCTAGTATTTCAGCCGAATGTAGTCAAATTTGGTTACCAATGTTAGAAAGAGAAATTTGTAATAATCAATTACCTGCGTTATCAGGATAGCATCATAAGTTTTTATCCAGGTTTTCTTATGATTTATCATTGGAATAGTTGTTAATCGATACACACTTAAATACACAAAATCACCAAACTGAGTTATACATATTTTGAAAACAAAAATAATCATACACAAAAAAGTAACAACAAACGTGTTTTATTAACAACATTTTCAAAATAAGCGAAAAAAAGCGCTATCCCAAAAAACCGTTCCTGGAACGTGCACTTCACTGGATTCATTTTTAGTAGACTATCATATCGTTAGAATGTCACCTTAATAAAATTTGACAACAAAGTTTTGTAGTCTTAAACTTTAAAATATTATTGATTGTCTTGTTGTCAAATTTTTTTCGTTGTGTCAGATAGGGACCAAAAATTATTTCATTACTACTTAATCTTGACAACGGTAGCTGGAACGCTACCGAAACGTCGAAATAGAAAATAAAAAACATTATTGCGGTTTTATTTCCAAAAAAATAAAAGAATAAGTAATGCCACAAGGAACGTACAGAAGATAATAACATTCAAAAAATAAAAAAAGGATTCTTAACGAAAAGGAAATTTCCAATTGAACGTAGAAAACCAAATTTTGGAATTATGTGTGTGGGGGGAGGTAGAAAAGCTTAAAAAAAGCAACATTGCATAAAAATTTTCGTATCTCACCGGAGAACTGAAAAGTGTTTCTGACCCCCCCTCGTAATATCCAAAATTTGGTTTTCTGGGTTTATTTGCATTTCCAAATGTATATAATGACTGAAATATGAACCAAGAAAAATATTTAAATATTATTTGCTCCTATACATAAACATTCACAACTTTTGTTAGTTATTTTTGGGAATTTAAGCCATAAGCTTTTTTTATTTTTTTCGATAATTTAAAAAAAATAATTGTGAGCACCACTTTTTTATATATTCTCCAATTTTTCCTAAAGTTCAAGGTTGATTTAGAGCGGAATTATTATCATTTGCCTAAAAGTCCTGGGTGTTTCGCTAATAAAAACGCTTATCCTGACCATGTCCAAGTTAGCGAACTCGCAGACAAACCATATATACCGAATAAGATTCGTATCATGTTTGTTTTGACATGTTTTTTTTTATGTTGACGATAACATCGGTTAATAATTTCAAGAGACAAAAAGCTCAGAAACGTGATCAGTAAACAAATCGTATTTAAAGGCGTACATATAATTTCCTTGAACGGTTATAAATTCCAACAAAATATTTATATTTAATAAAATGAAAGGATGATTTACTACCTATCTGACAAAATAATCATTCTTTGCCTTATTTATATTCTATCAATATCACACTTATCCTGAAAAATAAACTACAGAGTGTCCAGAAACAAACTTAAAATTTGTCAAAAAAACTGGTACATAAAAAATATAACCAAATCTACCCTCTCACGTTGTACGCTTGTGAGAGATGGTAACGAGTGGAGAAAAAGAACAAACAAAGAAAGCCAAGACATGTACAAGGCACCATGATGAAAGGTGTGTGAAGAAGAATAAGAAAAAAGGGAAGACCTAAGAAGTTGTTACAGGAAACTTGAAACATTTAGGAATATAGGACTGAAATAGGATTGCAAAAGATCGAATAAAATGGAGAAATATAACAAATAGAATTAGAATCTATGGGCCTGTGAGGCCTAACACGCTGTTGTACTCTATTATACCCATCTGATAATTTTTGTTTTTGTTGGTTTTTATTTCTTTTTTTCTAATACTTATCCTTTTCAAGAATGACCGAAGGCATTTAATATCCTTGGTCTGTGCATATATGTTACGTACGTCTATGTAAACATTACAAAAAAACTAAACGAATTCGGTTAAGGTTCCACCAAGGTCAAATTTGTGTCAACCTTTTGAGTGTACGCGTACACGTATCATCCTACGTCAATAACAAGTTGTAATATTTATGGGAATGTAAAAGAGAATTCACAAGAAATAATAATTGATACGGCTTTGCTAATACATTAAAAAAAATATCGTTAAAAATACCTGGGGCTGGGGAGATCGATATTTATTTCGAGTTTCAAAAATATGAAAAAAAAAACCACGACAAAAATTATAGTGTCCTCCATTTGGTTCCTTCCAAGGTTGGAATAGCGCGGGGCTTAACGTGAGGGATCCGTGGTTCGAGTCCCAGTGGTTTCGCTTTTATAATTTTCAGAATAATGAGCCAATATATCAGAACTGGGTGACTGTAGTGAGCGTGCAGGCTCACCAGGAGTGCGAGATAGGCGTAGGCAGACAAAACAATAGGCTCAGAAACGAGTAGGTGAGATAGGTGTAAGCACAACCAGGTCCAGCACTTTAGGTGTCTCGAGGACGAGGAGCGAAGCAGCACGGCCGATTGTAAAGACAGGAAACGACCCTAGCGCAGGGCTTAGCGTGTAAGGGTTTGTAACTGAGGGGTCCCAGGTTCCGGTTGTTTTGCATTTTCAAAGTTCACAATAATGTTACATTAAAAAATGCAGGCTTTAGTTTTGAATGATAGTTTAAATCGTCATTTTACTGGACTATATCCAAAAATAAACAGCATGGACGTATATATAAAAATGACGATCGTCAAAAAATACAGTTAGATCATCAAACCACTTAGTTAAATTGAAAATATTGTTGATAAAATCATAACTGGTTGGAGATACACCCATAATAATTTATAACATTAACTGTACTTCGGTACCTCTCGCAGGTACCTACACAAACACTCACTGTTTTGATGATTTTATCTTTTAAAAATACATTTTTTCAATCTCAGAGTTATATACGGGAGCTGCGTCTCCTTAGACAAATCAAAATCGTTTTTTAAGCTATCTAGATGAATGGTGAAGTTTCCGAAACCAACTGCAAAAGCTTAATCACGTATTCGTCACATTTGGCGACTTTTTCCTTTGAAAAAGCACCTACCGACCAAAGTGTTATTGAATGTGATTGAATTAGAAGCTCATTTAGACAAACGGAATTAAGCAACCAGAAGGAATGGGATCCAAATACCATTATCAGACTTGGAAAGAATGCCATTCAATGGTACACAGACGGCTCAAATGCAATAGAAGGAACTGGGATAGGAGTGTTCGGGCCAGGAACCAAACACTCTGAAAGCTTGGGAAAAACCCCATGTATCTTTCAAGCGGATAAGAAAGTGCGCCCAGTTCAATATTGATAAAGGATACAAAAGACAAAGGATTATCATAATGTCGGATAGTCAAGCAGCCATTAAAGCACTAAGCTCTTAGGCAATCAGTTCCAAAATGGTGTGGGAATGCCTAGACAAACTCAATGAACTAGGCGAGAACAATGTAGTCACCACTATGGATTCCAGGACACACTGGAATAGAAGGAAATGAAATAGCAGATGAACTAGCAAAGAGGGCGACTGAAATACCTTTTTGGGGGCCTGAACCCCTTTGCGGAATCAGCCCCAATGTAATATTGGAAGAAATAGGTAAACCCGAGAAAAAGAGAAGATCTGACCATTGGAAAGATCTAGTAGGGATATACTCTTCTGGATGACTACAACATGTTGAGATCAAATGAATGCATAAGTCAAAGTAAAACTGCGCTAAGAGTATTAACAGGGATCCTAACGGGACATTGTCTGAATGGGCACCTGAAAAAGCTCAAAATAGTGGAGGAAGAAGAATGCAGATTTTGTGGCATGGAAGAAGAAACCTCCATCCACATACTTTCCAACTGCACAGCACTTCAGAATCCTAGAGCACAGCACCTGGGAGATTACTGGAAAGAAGAGAAACATTTACCTAAGTTGAAGCCTGCAGACATCCTAAAATTTCTCCGGGAAATAGGACTAAAGGAACTACTAGTTTCTGAGACTCTCCTCAGAAGCTGAGTAGAAGTAAGGGGGCACAATAGATCTTTTAGGTCTCAGTGAATGTCACCCCAAAATACATACATAGACAATGTAGAATAGAAAACCAGTTGTTAAAATATTTATCATTTTATGGCGATGCCTTATTTGTACCCGATTTTTTTTTATAAATTATTATTTTGAATGTGGGTACTGAAATGATTTCATTTATTTGAACATCACGCTCGTAGACCACGCCTTCCTAAACAACAAGAAATATTTACAACTTGTGCAACTATCCAACTGTTATTAAAAAAATCAAATTTAAATTAAAAATCAACCTGTTTATTGTCTACGCCTACACTACGATGTTGCATAACTGAAAAGCCTTCTAAATACTATTTTTCTTTTGATTCTCTTATTATAGCCCAGTCAATCGGTCGGTTAACTCTAGGCATTCTTCGTTTTTAATTACTTTCATAAGTAAAGCTGTCGTTCCTTATTAAGTGTCGCTTAAAAAACAAGACATCTGTCAATGTCAATGTTGAGTTAACATCGATCCAAGTGGCTTTAACTTCAAATAAATATATTATGTTGTCGACTGTACTATTTTTATAACTAGCCTTAACTTTTTTTTCTAGATAAAGTTGTACGGAAAAGTGGGTGATGATTTAAATTGAAAATGACGGAAGTTGCCATGAGTTTGATCCCAACTGGGAACCGGATAACTGCCGTTAGACATTATGAAGCTGCACCACCAATAGGATTCGAACTGGTAAAATATTTAAAATGTTAAAATTGTAAGAAAGTTTTTATATAAAAAAAGATATTTTGGTACCCAATGTTTTATTATAAACATTAACAAGAACTTAGTTGAATACTATTTATTTGGACCACCCTGTGTTTGTCCATCCATAAATTGAAAGATACTAGTTCAGTTCAATACATCTTTCATAATAAATTTTTTTCAATAATCATAAAAAAAATCTACACCTTAACATTCAAATATCTTTTTTTATATCTTCATTGTATTTAAATTGTTTCACCGAATTCAACATATCACTAAAAAAATCGTTCTCACCTCGTAAAATTTTAAAAAGCTTACTACATGTAGGCAACCAAACATACATCGATGCTATTACGGTTACATAAGGTTGAAAGCATCACGAAAGAAACTGGATCTACGAACTGTTCGCTAAATAAATACTGGGAAATACTTTTAAAAGAATATGAAATGCGTATTTTAAATTTTCAATTTCTCTTTCATTTCAATTGAGAAGTACCTAAACAAATTCAACTATAAATTACACAAAATATTTAACGCTCCTCTCACTTCCAAAAGTGTAATTACCTTTGTGAGATTCTCAATAATAACAGCTGATCATTATTTTCATTCACAATAGATAATTTTGATGCGTTTATTCATTTAAATTTAATTCTCTCTTCTCGTACAATCTATAAATACAGTTTACGGCAAACCAGTGGCGGCTCGTGGTAAAAATTTTAAAGTGTATATCTTTCCCCTTCATAGTTCACAGCTTATATAATTAATTGTCAATACACAGAAACAGAAACACCAACCGTACCGTATAAGCCACGCTGCGCTGGAGCAAATGCAGCGAAATATCCTGTTAAAAAGACGGCTTAGTTTTAGACTGTCAAGGGGTATTTCCCAGCTATATAAAATAATAAACGATCAATCGAAATTGGTTTGTCATTCCAGTGGCTTGCGCTCGCAGTTTTTTTATCATTATGACATTGCGAATACTTTTATATTTGATTAAAGGAAATATTTTAGTTAATTAGAAGATTTTTTGGGAGCTATGCAGGGCTTATGTACCAGCCGCCACTGCGGCAAATAATAAATCTTTGGTAATACTAAAGGCGAAGAAAGTTCTAGATTGTGTGAGAATTATTGCAGTCGAATTAAAGGTATATAATTATGGATAATTTTGATTTATTTCAATGGGGTACTGTAATAAATTAAAATCAATAAAATATAAATAAAATATAGTCGATAAAATTTCAAGAATATTTGGTGGATGAGCTAGGGTCACTTTTTATTTAATACCAGCTGTTTTATCTGGGATAATTTTGAATTTCATTACATGTACCCTCTATTCTCTCCCACAGCTGAATAATATTTTGTATTGGATCACCATAAACTAATGATTTTAATTAGCCCCGAAATCAAAAATCGCATGGATTGAAATCGGGCAGTGTTGCAGGTCAAATGACAGGACCTCCTCGTCCAATCCTTCGATTTTCATACGACTAAAATCAGCAGGAAAATGTGATATAAATTCTGTTGCATACGCCATATTTGAAGCAAATGAAAATACATTAATACATTAATAATTAATAAATACATTAATAAAGCAATATAGATGTTCGCAATGATAAAAAACATGGAAAAATCTTATGTTTTGATTGGTAGACCTTAACTGTCATTCTTGTCAGAAAAAAACACTTTTTGTTGTCCACACTGCCCTTGACTGAACTCATCTATTATTTACGAGTCCACTTCACAGGATAATAACTTTCGATGATAGGATAATTTTACGAGATATGCTTCAATTGAATCGAGTGATATTTACGAGGGATCTAGCAAAATAACTATCAAATTATTTTTATTAATTTTTTGTACCCTTGCCTGTCACCAATTTTAGAAGCAAATAGTAAATAATCAAAAATTAAAACCGATTGTCTAGCGGAGATACTCTTCAACTAAATAACGGTGTGGGAGTCAAGTCTGGACTATACGGTGGTTAGATTAGATTCCAAATTATATTATGAAAAATGTAACGTGAATTGAAAGATATTGTTAACATGTTTCTGATAAGTTTGTCTAAAAAGCTTTGTTGTGTTGTAGAAGTGTGTCGGAACTGTAAATCACTGATACTAGACTCCTTTTATGTACTATTTAGAGTAAAAATGTTAAAACGGGAACGTTTTATAGGCGTGGTGATTTGGAGAATGCAGAGATGTCGACCCAAACCTACTTTCAGTTTCTATAAATTTTAGTATTCCATAAATGTGTAATTTCAAAAATACGAACTATGTATACGGGGGGATTTTTCTCTAGTAGATTGGTATTTTGATTTTTCAAGTCTTAATAATGTTTTTTCTTTCATAACACTTCTTTTTTTGGAAAGTTTCATACGATTTCGTGGTTGAGATGAGATTGTTAATAAAGGCAATAGAATTTCGAGCCACAGGACTTTTTCATTGGAAATGTTTTCATCTTTAAGGATCTCTTTTTCTAATTCCTCAATAATTAATAGTTTCTGAATCATTCAAAAATGAATGCATCTTAATTTGTTAATATCCATAGGAATTAATATAACTTATATGGTATCTGTATCTGTAGAATAGGGAGGGTGAGTGTAGGCTCACGGCACTTAGGCCACATGTGACCCATTGTACATTAGGGTGTCCGTTATTTCCCAAAATGGGTTTTGTTCTGCAAACGCCCCTCAAATTCCCATTTGAATAACATGGTATTTTTGCACTTTTTGTACTTTATTTTTTTTCCACTGAAACAAATGTAGCTGAAAATATTTAAACAGCTATTTCTTGTATGAAATTTAACGCTCTACAAAAAAGATCTGAATGCTTTTTTCGATAAAATTTACCGTTTAAAAGTTACTCAATAATAAAGTACTCATAGATAAATTCATCATTTTCCTACTTTTTACCTACTATCGCTTTTTGTTGGAGTTAGGCGGCTCGCATACCAAAGCAATACGCAACTAGCAACAGGCAACAAGCAATAAGCGATAATATTGTCGATACGTATTTCACATATTCACATATCGGGGTTCGTACACCGACACAACGTGATATCGCTATCGCCTGTCCAGAGCAATCTATGTTGCTAGCGACACGGCGTGCGTGTTGAAATTCAATATAAATTGCCTATTTGTTGTCAACATTCAAAATATAGGTTGGTTTGTTCTTATTTTTGGTGTGCTTTTTTATATAGTTAATTACCTTTTTTTAGTATTATTATTACTTTATTATTGAACATGTCGGACGATCCTGCTTTTAATATAAAGTTTGTGGAGATGGTGGAACTTGCTCCATGATTCTTTAGTACTTGAAAGGAAGGATGAATCCAATATCGTCTTCGTTTCCTATTTCTCCTTCGGCTATACTGCCACATTATTACTACTTCATCCTCATCAGACGACGACATTTGAGACTAGTAATTTTTTTTATTATTTATTAATTTCGTCTGCGCTAACAACGAAATTCTAGAATAAGCAAATAAGGAATATTATTGATTTGGTATGCGAGATCAACGTAACATATATTGCGTGTTGCTTATTGTCTATTGCTTGCTGCTCATTGCTATTGCTTCGGTATGCGAGCCGACTTACTCCAATAGGGTATATAGAAAGAAATGCCATAGTTCAAGAGTTTTTGTGCTCAATCTTACCTCGTAATGACTACAAAGAGCTGTTAGAATTATTTCAAATTTTCCTAGGTACAATGGATGTTGAAAAAGTCAAATTTACAAATCAAGAGCCTACCATCATGCTCGCTGGATGTCTAAGGCTATTTACACTCTAAAAATTTACGTATTTCGAGATATTTATGAACTAGATACACAACCGAAAAAAAATCTATCAGATATTTCTTTACTTTAGTGTTTATCTATGTGCCTTTTTGGTTTGTGGTGCCTCATGCAGCAATATCTCCAAATTTAGATTTACAATTTTTAAAAGTTGTTTATCAATACAGAACAATTGATAAAAAAATTTCGGAAGCTGTTTTACATAAATTTAAAAACCACTTTTGGTATTTGATTTCTGAAATAGATGCTCTTTCATATTTTGATCCAAACGTATCAGCTAACATTAAAAATAAAATGGTTATACCGTTAAAAAATTGTGAAGATTCAGAATTTGATTCGTTCAAACGATATATTATTGATGGTGAGGTTAAAACTTTAGAGAAGGATATTGATTTTTTCATTAATTCGAATTCGTTAAAATTTTTCGATTGATTGGATATTAGTAAAGATTTTTTAGAAACTAATGCTGATACGTGGATTGGAAATAATAATTATTAAAAAGGTCTGGCAATTGTTAATAACCTCCAAGTAGTAAACGATGTAGCCGAAAGAGCAGTTCAATTAACACAAGATTATATTAATAGATTAACTACTCAAGAAGATCAAAAACAATATTTGATTCAAGTTGTAAGTGAAAACCGGGCCAAATATCCTACTGCAACTGAAAAATGTTTGACAAAAAAATTGTAGAAATGGAAAAAATACTATGAATATTTTGATACTATTATTTGTAAGCAATAATATACTTCATTTTGGATCCAACTTTTGTATTTATTTATTTTATTACCTAACTGTATACGTTTAGTTCGATATTAATGAAAATTTTGCTGGAAGTTCAAAAAAACTATGCATTTAACTATTAGTACAACTTTATTATTGAATAACTTTTAAACGGTAAATTTTATTGAAAAAAGCAAGATCTTTTTTGTAGAGCGTTAAATTTCCCACACGAAATAGCTGTTTAAATATTTTTAGCTACATTTGTTTTATTGGAAAAAAAATTACTGCAAAAAGTGCAAAAATCCCATGTTATTCAAATGGGAAATGTATGATGATTTAGGCAAGGGTTAATGTGAATATTAAGGGCTGGTTTGGGTCTGATATATTTTTTTAGGTCATAATCTAAAAATTTGAGGTGCGTTTGCAGAACAAAACCCAAATTGGGAAATAACTATACTCCTGTAACTGATAACAGTAGCTGAAAGTCCGGTCCTGTGTTACCGGGTAAATTATTATTGGAATGGTAATTTGGTATGTATAAAGATCAAACGGAACCAATGGCAAATGGTAGGTTAAATAGCGTCAAACTGACAATGATCGTACATATTAAAGACAATCGTAATTGCACCACTGAAATAACATGCTGTGAACGGTCATTAACGTATCAAGAATGTTATTTAAAGGGTGTGGATTTATGGAAAACAAAAAAGTATAAATATTCTTCACACTATTTGTTTATAAATTAAATTTACGACTCTATGGTTGATGAAAGCGTTAATTAATAAATTATAACCTACCTGATTTTTCTAGATGATTTTCGAGGAATTGAAATTCTTTCAAGGTTGATTCTTCTGAAAAAAAAAAAAATTATCAAATTATTCAATTCTACAATTATCCAATTTTTATAATTTAAACTCCTGATGATGCAAATTTTATAATTTGTGAAACAGATCATTATTGCTTTTGTTCTCCCATTATTTTTACTGCATTTTAAGAAATATTACGTATTAGTTGTGGGAGGTATTTATATTTTTAGGTGCCATGTATTATATTCAACAATAAAGTTGAGGCTATTCAATTGCAACTGGGACGGGAATCATTAACAGGTGGAGCAATTCGAATTACGCAATTGGCTATTGTGCACGGTTTTAGTACGGTTGCTTGCAATTCTACGTGAATAACTCGTCACGACTATTTAGAAAATAAAACCATATATTTAATTCAAGAGGTGTGTCCAATAACTCGATAGATCGATAATAAAGACGTTTCGGAGGCAATCTTCAAGTCTAATTCAATTAAAATTCGATGAAAGCCAGCTTAAATAAAGTTTAAATAATACTGAGGACCCTATCCTAAAAGATTTGTGGAACATAGACAGCTGACACATGACAGTTTTGACACATGACATTTTTGACACATGACAATTTGACAATTGAGAGCATATTTATCATAGCGAGAAGTCACTAAAAGCAACAGATCCTTTTTTATCCTAGTCTTTAAAAAACGATTTCCAATAAGTAATAATTATTATAAATAAAAAATAGTTTTCAATTTTTAATTTTATAAAGTAGTAAAATTATTAAAAGACTCATGTTTTGGTGCGAGGTTCTGGGACTTCCCGAATACATAGTGGCACAAAAAATATAGTCATACAACAAGAAGTTTACAAATTTCAAATTGTTTTCACTTTTTTGCCGTAGTTTAGGCTAGAACCGTGCTAAAACAGTATAATCATATATAATAGTACTTCCCGCTAGTGAACTCTTTTAGTTCCTACCATTCTCTACTCCCCCGCTTCCCCCCTCGACGTCCGACATGCAATTCTCAATGGCACACTGGGTTCTAGTCTAGAAATAGTATACTACTAATACCAAACTAGATAAAAATGCATATGTGGTGGACGTAGTTAGTGCGTGTACCCAGTATATCAAATTTTATATATTATGTATTATTATTATTACGTGAAAGTGATATTTCTGGAAAAATAGATTTAGATCGCGAAAGTGCTTTTAATGGTGGAATTATCATTTATTATTTATAATCACGGTGTAATATCAAGATGTAAAAGTTTGTGGAAAAAAGGTTTTCAATTTTTTTTATACTAATAATAATAATAATAACAGGAATTGGTTATTTCCAAAGGTCACTATATAGATTTAGATCAAGAAACTAAAATTATATAAATTTCGTAGAAAAGATAGTGTACACTACTTATATGATAGCGATTTTTCAGACTTGTAACATTAACGAAATTAGTACACTAGCATATAAATTTCTGTCCGTTGAAAATCATTTATTATATTACGATTGAAGAAATTATTTTCGCCCGAGTGATGTACAATATTTTTTCTACGACCACGTGATAATTCTTCAAAATAATGTTGAATCTAAAAGGTCAGAGGTTAATTTTGTTGGTCGCTTGATATTTTTTTATTGGAAAATTCAATAATTGAAGAGAAAGTTACAATTTATTCAGTTAGTAGTTAGGTTAGGTTGTACCATTAACGAAATTAGTAAGCTAGCATATGAATTTCTGTCCGCCGAAAATCATTTATTATATTACGATTGTGAGAAATCATTTTCGCACGAGTGATGTACAATATTTTTTCTACGACCACGTGATAATTCTTCCAAATATTGTTGAATCTAAAAGGTCAGAGGTTAATTTTGTTGGTCGCTGGATATTTTTTTATTGAAAAATTCAATAATTGAAGAGAAAGTTACAATTTATTCAGTTAGTGGTTAGGTTAGGTTGTACCATTAACGAAATTAGTAAGCTAGCATATGAATTTCTGACCACCGAAAATCATTTATTATCTTCGATTGTAAAAAATTATTTTCGCACGAGTGATGTACAATATTTTTTCTACGACCACGTGATAATTCTTCCAAATAATGTTGAATCTGAAAGGTCAGAGGTTGATTTGGTTGTTCGCTTGATATTTTTTTATTGGAAAATTCAATAATTGAAGAGAAAGTTACAATTTATTCAGTTAGTGGTGATCTATACATTTTTAATTTTCACATTATGTAAATAAGCACCTGATTTTAATAATAACATAAAGTGGATAGTTTGCAGTAGGTAAACTTTCTAATTATATAAAATTAAATATTTTCATAACAGTTTTCTTAAAAAAAGTGTTGCAATAATTCAGTTTTCATAAATATGAATAAAAATAATATAAAATTAAAATGATTTTACATTAAGGTATTAATTTGTCGATATTCTTATTTTCTGTATAGTCCTTGGACTTTGGAATTTAAATTACCACGAGGAGGAATGAAAATCTACATAATAACGAATTAAAAATGTATAATTTCCGCTAAATTTTTTTTACCACAAAATATTACCTCTTACATCCTTGTTACAATTAATGTCAACTTTTTAGACATTTTCAACAGCATTCATGCATGATGCTTAATAAAAATAAATATTTTAAATAAAGTCTCCTACATCTGACATCTGACAAACAAATTAATGAATAAATTCGTTTTTTAATTATAAATTATTAAAAATATACATAGAAATCTGAATGTTTCGAGATAAATCAGGGAAAAATGAAGTAAAATTAAGCAAAAAACCCAAAAAACGTGAAAATATTCATATTTATTTTATTTAATATCAACTTCCGTCTTAACCGAAAGTACTGTCGAAATAATAATATTTTAGCTAGACTCGTAATGTTGAAAAAGCCCCCAATGCAAAATACATAATTTTCTCTGATACCGCAAGAGAATTACTGCCACAAAAAGGGTGTTTCAGCCTCTGTCTTTGTTAGTTCATCTATTCTTTCATTTCCTTCTATTCCTGTGTGTTCTGGACATAGAAATACTACAGATAAAGGCAAGAAGCCAGCTCGGAACCATTCAGCCTGTAAGAAAGAGATAGAAAGTGGTTCTGGCTAACTTTCTCCAATGGCGCGCATGCTGTAAACACAGATGACAGAAAACCTCTCTGTCTCTTCACTTACTCAACGGCCTATGGGTTACACTGTCCTAATCTGTTTCTTCTTTCCAAGCTCTGCTGCTTCATTTTTGATTTCCTTCATTACTGCTTCTCATTTTTCTTCATCTAAGGCTTCGTTAATATCGTCATCTACTCCTCCATTATCCTCCAAGCATTCTTACAAAAAAACTCTTGACAACACTCTCTCCACAATTTCTCTTTCGTCATATCCAGAGCCATTTACACACTTCGCTAATAATTTTGGATTATTGAAGTCTAACCAGGACAAACATTAATTTTTTTTAGGTTGATTACGGTGTTGCAACAATTGCAGTTAAATAACTTTATTTTATTGAAAAAAAAATTTCAACGGTGGTGTATTTAAAGACAAACAAATGGTATATAAATATATTTATTTAAGTAATTAAAATGATATGTTGTAATTCGTTTTACGGGCAGTGAAAAAGCGCAACAGGTCAGTAGACAATAAATGCGGGCAACGATATGTCATTACAGATTACCTTGAACGTTGGTATTAAATTTGTATGTTAGGTTTTTGTAACACTTATACATACAGTGATTATAGTTGGGAAATTTAAATGAGGATGAGTAGATTATTGAGGGAAAGTGGTTCACAGACATTAGTCGAGTCATTTAACGTTTTTTTTTTCAAAACGGTAGCCGAAAATCCATGATATAGGATAAGTGTAGGCTCACAGCAATTAGGCCACATGTGACCCATTGTACATCCTCCCGAGGAGTTGTCCTCTTATATCATCGTCCATCCTGTCCTTCCCAGGAAGGTGGACAAGTCGCTAGGAGACATCTCCTTTATATCGGCAGGTGTAGGCCAAGTCTCATCGAACACACACTCTCTTATCGACGATAACTCCGGACACTCGCATAAGACATGCCTGATAGTTTCATCTTCCTGTTCACACATCTTGCAGAGGGGTGTGTCCAATAGTCCCTAGTATGGAGGTGTTTCCTTAGTTGACAGTGGCCAGTCAGAAATCCTATTTTTAAAGTAGGGTTTTCCTGGTCATCGCCAAATATTTCTTCGGCGCCAGCTTCCCAGGGTCACCCAGGGTGATCCTGGCAAGACTGCATCCTTTGAATCCATCCAATCTCTTAAGGGATTGAGCATGGGTGTAACGTTTGGTCGTTAGGCCATATGATAGGTGTCACTGGGTCCTAAACATTTTAGTCCAGCCGCTTCCCTGGCTAAAGAATCGGCAATGCGATTACCTTTACTCCTGTCGTGCCCTTTAACCCACCTCAGGACAAAATTGTTATCTGCCGAGGCGTTAGCTAAATCTTGGTGGCATTTTAGTACTAGCCCCGATATAACGCGTTGTCTGTTCAAGGCGAATAGGGCTTGTTTACTATCAGTGCAGATTGTTTTGTTTTTGTCAGAAATTCCTTTTCTGGTTAGTTCCTTTGTGGCAATTGAGATACCTGTTAGTTCTGCTTGAACCACACTGGTATTGTTTCCCATTCCTCACTTAATCCTTAGGCTTAGTGCTCTGGAGTAAACTCCACATACTGAGCCTTTTTTAAAACGGTAGCCCGAAAATCCATGATATAGGAATTTTGAAAATCCCTTAATAAAAAATCTATCGCACACCTATGATATTGAAGTTTTTGCGAATAAATTTACCGTACGTATATGTTGAAAATGGATTTTTACAAACAAATTACCCCCTTTTAATATGTTCATGATGCGTCTATGGAAAAATTCCATGATTTTCCCTCAACGATCCTTAAGAAGTTTTCAAAAAAAACTCGGTTGGTAGTGTATTACCGTATGGTTTTTGGAAGTCCTTGAGACAAGCTACTTGATGTAATTATTGTCCTTGAACATGTACACTTCAATAAAAACTTGAGAAATTGATTGCAACAATCAACAAATACCCCGCTGTTTGTTGTTTCTATATAAACAATAATTGCATTTATCTTGCGTAATAATATATATTACTACAAACTGTTTGCAAATCACTCGTAACCCAACACACGTGGGAAACTTCTAAAACGGACATAATTATATCATTTTTTTCTTCTTTGCTTACCAATTTCGCAATACGTATTATTTTTTGACCTTTCGCTTTAACAATGTTCTGCTTTTGTCGTCAGTGGAAGTAGTATAAATAAATTTCGTTGAGAAAGAACGGAATCTAGGAGAGGTTCATAAATATGTTTCACACGAAGTGCAGAAAAGCAGATCGTTATCTTTTTCGTGCTATAGATAGCTTTAATATAAAGGCGTGACAAGTGTTTTTACAACTTGTAAATTATTTCAACAACAACCATTTAGCGCCCGGACTATATAAAAAAAAGTCGATGTATATAATCTTCGGGTTGTTTTAATGTTTTGCCTACTTTTTTGTCAATTACACAATGATATCTGTCACTTTACATAACTCTGCATTTTTACTAGCGAATTAACCTTAATTGTTAGTTGTATTTTTTGTGAAAGTAGACTTTTTTCACAAAAATATTCAATACTATACGGAATCTACACTGTGTGCCGAAATAAAGAAGTACATTTTTTAATTGAAAATTTTCTTTTCGTTTTTTGGCGATTCATTTTCTTTTTGCAGGGCTAATAACCTAACATGTCCTCAACATGACTGTAAATTTGGAAGCAAAAATAATGTACGGGGTCGGACTTATTACCGGACTCGCGAAATACCATTTTTTTATTAAATAACATTTTAACAAATAGCACATTTATGAAAACAGTTTAGTAACTTTAAAACTCCAGCCCTGCATTTTCTTTAATAATAAATGTAAATACATATCTGCTATCCATACTATTTTCTCCCAAGCCAAATTAAAATGATAATGTAGAGTACCAAATGCAGAGTTCCTGTGTCTTTTCGTAACTGAATTACAATTACTGGTACTTCCACGACAATAGGTTTACGTTTGGTGCACTTTTAACATTAACCTTATTATCAGTTTAATAATTTTATTATCGAGTACAGTTGGTTATTGTGCAGGATACAATCAGTTATAATATTTATGTGAATCAATTTTTAACTTTTTTTATTGCGAGTGTTTAATTTGTTGGTTAAAATCGGCTGGTGCATAAATTAGAAAAGTTTTAACCACCTTCCCTTCCTTTTGGATCACTTTCTTAAACTTTTCGTATTGCCCTCGTAATCGTATCACTTTCAATAAACATCAACTGTCTGTCTACATTTACTCATTATTTTAAATATATTCCTCCCCTCGTAGCTATTTTGGTTATACAGTAATCGTGAAACTTAAATTTTCCATAATAAATATTGTACCTACTATTCCTTCATTTTTGTATTCAACATATTTCTAGTAGGTACCGAAAACATATAACAAAGTCTCTTGGTCTTGGTATTATTATTATTATTAGAGAACTTCCCACAAATTTTTACCAATTGAATATCATAAATTAGGTATATTTATATTTGATAAAAGCAGCATTAGGTAATAATTTTCTATGAATAATGTAAGAAGCTGTGAACGAAAAATTTTTGTTCGAAAAAATTGTTTTTGAGACGATGGTGATATGTTGAATGGTGGTGATAGTGTTTGTGACAGACCCGAGCGGTCGACATTTAAGTTATCCGAAAAAAAGAGTTACTTACAGTTCGAGGATATTTATTAAGCCGAGTTTATTTTTTGAACAGGTCGAACCTGGGGAGACCATAGCCACAACAAAGGAGGGTAAGATTTTTTAAATGTTTTTCTAATAATTAAACCGTAAGTGGTAACAAGAATATGAAACACTAACAGAAAATATTACAAATTCAAGATTCACTTACCAATATATTCAAATCATAATTCATAATACCACTTAAAACAAACCTATTCACTACATTCTTAAAACACGCGTTAATATAATCCACAAAATGGCCTCTCGAATATATTTTTGCTGTCTAAAAATCACAGCACTCTTATTAAACTTCTTTAACAAATTATTTAAACATTAAGTAAAATGTGTTGCCTATATGCTGGTGAATATTTTATTAGATATTACTTTTTTGAAGTTAACATCTAGCTATTATATTCAAAAACATTACCCGTTACAATATTATAATTTCAGTCAATTATTTATCATTATAAATCATTATTATGCTTCGCTGTTGAATATTTACTCTGTAACGTGTGTTGCCTACATACTAGTGATACCTGTAGCTGATTTTCTGCGATTGTTGATTCAACAGCCACAAAATAAATGATTAATGTATTTAAGAAATGTATACAGGACGTATCACGACTACTTTCAACTCATAATAATTGCATGTATACAGAGTGGTACGTAAATACTAATTAGGGTATAAATGTTTTTAGAAGAGTGGGTCAGTAAAAAGAAAACAGAAGTAACGAATACCAAACAAATAGAAACACGTGTAAAAAGACAAGTTGTCCTTGAAGATGGCAAGGTTGTGGAAGACTCAGGACCTATGGTCACAACTAATACTACGGAAGATTCGGCAACACAAGAACATCACCAAACAGAGGTAAATATACAGAGTGGTCCGCTTACATTAAAAATGATAATAAATATTTTTGGTTTGTTTTTTAGTTAAGAAGACTAGGAGATGACGATGTCGACGGAGCCAAAGCACTCGAAGATGGTGATCGAAAAACCATCGTCGAAAAATCCAACTGGGTTTCTGTCCCGAACCCGGACGGTGTCGTCAGAGAGGTTAAGGAACGTAAAATTATATCCAGAGAGGAAACAGAAGAAGTCAAAGAGACGGAAGATATACAGCATCTTGGAGACATTACCGATGAAGTAAGTTAACAATAAAATTTGATTTAAAATTGTTATACCAAAAACAGTAGAGGGGGTAAAATGTTATGATAGTAGACTCAGTTTCACGTAAGAAGAACCCATGTGAAGTTGCAGTCGTATACGCGGAACTTGTTGTCAAAACCAGCGCCATAGCTTAAATAAAACATATTTGGGAATTATTTGAAGCTTTTCACATACAATAGGCACTGGTATATGCAAATACTTTGTGCAGTCGGCAAACTTCACCTTCACGTGGCTTCTTACGTGAAACAAGATGGCCGTTATAATTTGAATTGGGCGTGGTTTACAATGATAATGGTATACAAAATTTTCCCAAGCTCAGCTACCTTTGTTTCCGTAGAAAAGGAAATGATATATGTCAAAAAAATGACAGCGTTAAGGGTGTACAGGTAATTCGTTACAAATAGATAATTATTTTTGGAACTTCAGGTTATGTTTGAGCGACCGGGGGTCGCGACACAAAAGATCTGACCGTTACGTTACGTTATGTTACGTTGCTTCGTTATGTGCCTTGCTTGCGTGCTTGTGCTCTCTCCTGAGTCTCTCTCTCTCTCTCTCGTTTACGAAGCAGCGATTCATATGGTTCGGCCGGGAATCGAACCCGGGCCGCCCGCGTGGAAGGCGAGCATTCTACCACTGAACCACCGATGTTATATTAAAATTCTATGCAAAGCTGGTATTCGCAGTGCTGGTGATCTACTTGAATTTGTTCGGATAAATTTTTACTATTATTTCCATAATTTTTTTTCGCGATTGATCTTTTTTGTTTATTTACAGCATCGGTTGTCAGGACGGTTGGTTGTATTTACTGGTTTTTAAGTTCAACACGTCGGTAAGTGATTTACTTACCGTTCAGACGTCGAAAAGTAATAAATAGCATAAAAACAATTTCACCAAAATGCAAAATATATTTTAAACTGATCGAGAAGTATAAATGTCACTTTTGACATTTCGTTCATTTCGAAGAAATTTAAATTATTTCATTCGGAATTTATTTCAATACGATCGCGCAAAAAATGGTATAAGCATTTCGAACGTTAAGGGTAATTACAACGTTTGCATGTAGATTCCTCTCGTAAAATTGGACAAAATGATATGAGGATTAAGGGGTCTAGCACATTTACTTTTCGAAATACAGGGTGTTGAAATTTTGATAACTTGAATATTTTAATTCGATAACTTTAAAATGGATGGATAAATTGATTTGACATTTGGCAGGTGGTTTTTAAATGTAAAAGGGCATATTTTGATAGAAATAGTAGTTTGTGCAACTAGTGTGGATATGATGGCCATATTGCACGAGGACGAAGTTTGAGCACGACGCCGTAGGCGGAGTGCTTAATCGTTCAAGTGCGATATGGAAAATCCACACGAGTCGAACAGCATATTTTTTCTACTACCCAATTAAGAAAAAAATCTAGAAAATAAAAATTTCTATAAACTGTAATATAACTCCAAATTGAAATGTCCAATGTCCAATTTGTATAATGCTACGGTTTCCCTTTTTAAATATACAATGTTGTTATAAGTAGATGTTGCCAGTCGGACTCCCTCATGAAGGGTACCGTACCATTATCTATAATAATGAATATTCTGCTAAATATTTCAAACGTCTGCCTGTTGTCGTTATCAATATCAAGCAGAATAATTATTTAAAAATAAAATTAACAATAAAAAAAACTCCTTCACGGGGAATCGAACCCGGGTCTACCGCGTGAGAGTCTGGTTTGCATACTACTCGACCACCGAGGAATATGCAAATTGTTTATCTATAACGTCAGATGTATTACATAATTTTTGCTTAAGAGGAACTAAAGTTCATACCGTGTGTCCCGCGACACGTTCTACCTTTTTTCTTCATAATTTCCACTTAATCAAAATTTTTACTTCTATCCTTGAATTGTGTGGTATTTTGGTACCATCTGTATCGGTTTCGCTTTCCAATAACTCCCTTTTATGCGTTAGTTTGGCCGTGAGGCAAAATAGAAGGTGGTAAACGTGTTAAGTCGGCGACTTTAATACAAAAGCGAAGATGCCTGACCTATCATGAATATAAACGTGATAGTGTTTAATCATTTTTTTTCTTGGTTACGTAATAGATGGTAATACCGCCGTGCTATACCAGCTATAGATATAATGCGAGATGAAATCCGAGAAGTATTACGTTTTGCTTAAAATCATTGTGATCTAATAGGTACTACTCGTACCATCATTGTTTTCTATGCCTTTTGATTATCTAATTGTGATAAATGTATAGTCATTACGTACTTTGTATTTTTGTTGAATATAATTTATTACATAAAATAAATTACTGCTCTACACAGCTAAACACAACGGTGCCTCTGGCTGGGATAACTAATGTTGTAAATTATTTTAACGTCATAGCGAACCGCACATTAGTTCTTCTTTTATTTAAGCAGCCATGTCGGCAAAGGAAACGAAAATATGGTTCTGCGCAAGACAGTTGGCAAACTTCACGCGGCGAAACGGAGTCGAACATTTTGAAGCTCCTCGTATACGTCGCTCTAGCACATAAAAACAGATAATTAGCTCGGATGCAGTCTGTGTAAGTATTTAACGTAAACGGCAGGAGAACATGTACGTTGAGCAATTATCAACAATTTTCCTGTCTCGTGGAAATATTGAAGTTGAAACTTGGCGGTGAATCTCGTTCACGATAAACGTATCTTCGGCAGAACAAAGAATATAGATGATGGTACATTTCATCGACCATCAGAATTATTATCATTAAAAGCAATTGCCGATTTCCTCGTTGAAGATTATCTGAATTTTTTTATATGTACATACTTAGTTTACGATGGGAATATACGGGGGTGAAGTAACTAGTGAGTACGAATAAATGTCAAAGTCACAGCATGCTTCGATCATTACTAATATTGACTTTACATACAGTTCACAAGTATACCAATCTCACTGACAGTTGACACTTGGGAAGTACTTAATACGATACGGAGAACTGGGAGATTTAACAAAAGTTAACAAGGAGACTTAAACCAAGACAACCCATATATTCTCAGGGCCCCGGTTAAGCGCCTTCAGGTCCCCCTCCCCCAAATTGACGTTATGCAATAATGCAATTATGTCGTGTCTTAATTGCCACAAAACCCAACCAGGTGACTCGCGTTTAATTTCTATTTAGTTAGGAAACAGGGCCAGAGGGCCCACTGTGAGGGCCCAGGCCTGGGGTATCTATGCCCCGCCTGCTCCACCCAAAACGCGCCTTCGTTCGGTATAGCTGACTAGCTGAGGCAGCTCATCCAAATTACAAGTTATTGCTCGAACATTTGCACGTAGGGCAACCAGCCCCGAATTTTTATACAGACAAGACTGAACTTGCAGACATGCCACCAGGGTAGAAAAATTACTTATTTTGCATCTTTCAAAATTGACGTCCTTGCATATATTATGTTGGCAAATGATATTTTGATGACTGAATCTGTATTTTCTTACGATATTTATAAAAATGTTTGTAAAAAAACGACAAATGCGGTTTTGGGTGGTTTCTTAAAAAATTTAATTCCACTTAATGTTACACTCGCAATTATCGACTGGAACGACCTTAGTTCTTAAGAAGATTTAAAACCACAAATTAAATAACCTAAGAAACAAAACGAAAAACGAATTCGAAGGTTATATAACTATATAACGAACTATCGTAAATACAGTGGCATAGAATAGTTATTTATGTAACTAGTGTGTAAAGTAGCCTTTTTTTTGACGAATGTGAATATTGACAATCACATGAGTCAAAAAAAAGGTCTTTACACACGAATTGCATACAATATTTTTTCTACTAGCGAATATTTAATTAAAATACAAAAGTTTAATAGTAATTTTCTTTACGCACTAGTGCGTAAAGAAACATACTTTACGCACTAGTGCGTAAAGTAAGTTAAATTTTTCTTTTGAAGAGTCTTTTCATAATAATCTAAAATAACATCATAGTTTTCTAAAAATATTCAATTCCTAAATATAAAATACAATTGCTTACTCTAGGTATAGTCGGAAGATCTCAATTTAAATTTTAAATGTCAGATTCAATTCACAAAGAAATGTCAGTCACTCACCGCCAACTTATACCTATTTACCGTATTATTTCCAGTACTCAATAATTATTTAACAATTATTATTAGGTTAATTTACCGAATTCTATAGGTTTCTATCTCCAATTTATGAAAAAAACTTAGATTTAATATCCGTTTATTATACCTATATTTTTATAAGACTAGATATCTATAACTACATACATATTGGAATTTTTTCTTTACGCACTAGTGCGTAAAGTAAAACTCTTTACGCACTAGTGCGTAAAATAAAGTTTTACGCACTCGAAAATGTGTCTAAAGTACGTACTTTACACACGGTAGTAGAAAAAAGTAATTTTCATTCAAAATATCAACCTTAATCAATCAATATTTCTTATCTCTCACTAGCGACACGGAATTTTTCTTACTTTTGGCATTTTTATTGGAATTTACATAAACATAATCATCCTTGATTGAGAAACTACACTGGCAAGCAAAACATTGAGGTCACTTGGTTTTCCTGATTGATTTTGAGAAGCAGCCTAGGATGCATACTTTCAATGAAGTTACGGATTACATTCTGCTGTTATGCCACTCTGTCAATAGCCACTGTCAGATCCTGACATGTCTGGAAGCCACTCTCAGATCCTGACATATCTGGAAGTCACTCTCAGATGCTGACATGCCTAGAAGCCTCTCTTAGATCCTGACATGTCAGGAAGCGACTCTCAGATGCTGACATGTATAGAAGCCAATCTCAGATCCTGGCATATCTGGAAGCCACTCAAAGATCCTGGCATATCTGGAAGCCACTCTCAGATCCTGAAATGTCTGGAGCCACTTTCAGATGCTGACTGATTGGACTAAAAATTTTAGGACCCAGTGACACCTACGGCCTAACGATTTCGACAATTGCGGAACTAGCCAAACACCCATGCTCAATCCCTTAGATAGATAGATAGATAGATAGATAGATAGATATATTTATTCCACAAAATCACAATATAAAGTACAAAGCATGTAAAAATTCAATAAAATACACAGTGATTTTAGCCTAAGCGTTGGAAACAACAAAAAAAAGAGAAAAAAAAAGTTTTAGTTGAAATTTGTCAGAAAAAATTCTGAGATATTATAAAAAACATACTGATGTAGTATTTGTTTAATTTTTCTTTTAAATTTTTTGTTTGTAAGATTTTTCAAATCTGAAGGTAAATGGTTATATACTTTAATACCTGAATATAAAGGGCCATTCCGAGTGCGACTATATTTATAGTTTGGAGGTATTATGTCTTGTTTTCGAGTGGGATATTTATGTCTGTCATTTGGGGTAAGAAGTTCATTTTGATGCTTGTGAATTAATAAAGAAGTTTTGTAAATATAAGTGTTTGTCATGGTCATTATTCTATTTTCTTTAAAGAATGATTTACAAGAAGTTCTAGATTTTAAGTTGAAAAGCGCTCTAATTGCTCTTTTTTGAGTCATGAATACGGAGCCTGCGGATACAGCAGTCCCCCAAAATTCAATACCATATTGCATTATACTATGAAATTGAGCAAAATAGACCGTTTTTGCTACAAATATGTTAGTATGTTGTTTTATTGCTCGCAATGCAAATACATATTTGCTAAGAGATTTATTCAGTTGATTTATATGAAAGTTCCAGTCAAGCTTGTTATCGATGTGTATGCCTAAGAATTTTATGTTGAGAGAAGAGGTGATAGTTTGTTGACCTATATTTATAGCAACTTCGTCAGAGTCTCGATATAGGTTAAAGGATATATTTTGAGTTTTGCTTAAGAGATGGGACGGTATCAAAGGATGCAGTCTTGTCTGGATCACCCTGGGCGACCCTGGGAAGCTGGCGTCGAAGAAATATTTGGCGATAACCAAGAAAAACCTACGTTTAACAGTAGGATATCTGACTGGCCACTGCCAACTAAGGAAACACCTCCATACTATGGAGCTAGTGGACACACCTCTATGCAGGATGTGTGAACAAGAAGATGAAACTGTCAGGCATGTCTTATGCGAGTGTCCGGAGTTATCGTCAATAAGAGTGTGTGTTCGGTGAGTCTTGGCCTACACCTGCCGATATAAAGGAGATGACCTGTCCACCTTTCTGATGGACGATTACCTAGGACAACTCCTCGGTAGGATGTACATAGGGTTACATGTGGCCTAAGTGCTGTAAGCCTACACTCACCCTCCCTACTCTACAGATACAGAGAGATACATTCTAATCATGTTTAAATGTTGGATGTTAATTAAAAAAATGACTTTTGACAGTATGAGAATTAACGGTACATTAAATGAAATTAGTTTTGTCTAACGTAATCTGATCTGAAGAAAAGTTACCGTTAGCAATTAAATGTTTTTTCATTGGTTCGAACGATTAATAGTAATTGTTTTAATTTTCTACGCCTCTGATCGACTGTGGAAGATTATACAAAGAACAATAAAATCACTTTTAAGTAATTTCTTTGTTCTAGTTGAAGATAATCGATATCTGGGTACGACCGATTTTATTTATATGGGAAACGTATAAAACGTTATAGCTTCAACCTAACATTTTAAATCTAATTTTTAATCGTTACTTGAGGATATAAGCATAATCATTCATCGATTCAGATCAAAAAGTTACCATTTTTACCTTCCATCATATCAAATTTACTCTTATTTACTGAATATTCCATTTTTCTAAAAATTCATCACTAGGTATATTCTTTTCTCAAACACATATACACCTGACTGATTAGAGTGCCAATAACTTCAACTTCTGCCTCAACATTTTCCCACATACGGATTTGCAAGGATGTTAAGGCAGAAGCAAAAATAATCGTCAGATGTCTTTGACAGGAGATCTCTCCATACTATCTTTACAGCCATTTATCTAAACACCTCTAGACAAGAAGTCTTAATATGCAGTGGCGACTCCTCGAAGGAGGCTCAGCCTCCTCTACAATTTATCCAGCAAATAGCACCAGAAATATTTTGTTGATTATTCATTTTATTTCCCGTTTATCTAAAAATTTTTCAATTTCACAATTAATTCCCCGCTCTCAATACTTATTTTAGAATCTGACAACAGTGCCCTGAGGCTAGATTCCACAAACATCTCTCTCGAAACACGTGTTACTCTACACAGTTGCCGTTTTTTCTACCAGTCCAATTGCTAATACCGTAAAATAAGCGGAAATGGCAACACTCTCCGGAGGCTAGCCTACCGGTTGCGATGAGTTTTCCAATACACTTTTAGTTCTAAAATATGAATTTTTTGATAAAATAGCACTGCACAATGAATTATGCAAACAAAAAAATTTTTTTGGCAAGAGAAACTCTATACCTCCACGTTGGTTTTTGCTGGGCAACAATGAATTTTGTCACTTTTGTCGCGAAGGCTAAATTAACTGGCTGAATATTTTTATGTCCAGCCTCCTCTCTTAAAAAGTTCACGAGACGCCACTGATAATATTACGTATAGTACCAAATTGTCAAGTTCTCACTAACTGATAAACATATCCTTCAATAATAACAGCAATTCAAGAGGAAGGATCTCAAATACTAGCTGCAAGACATCCTACTAGAGGATAGAATTCCAATCAATTGTTGCCAAAAACGTTAATTCAAATCAAAATATTTGTAAAATACAAAAAACTGTACAAAAATAATGGATTTTCCAAAGTTTTACGACATTTTAACAATCCCAAAACCATCTAGAACACTTTTTCTTGCATCGGTATCTGCCCAGCAATTCCATCTCTATTTTTTTCGCACACCCTGTAAAACTAGCTAATCTTCTGGCCCGTAGAACAGTCTTCGACCTGTTAACAACAAAACAAACACCGATGATCATCATCGTCATCATCACAGTTGTCTTCTTCTGCAGGAATAAAAAGAAGAAGAAGAGAAGAATTTCCGAAGAGACGGCCGTGCATGAAGTCAAGCACTTGTCTTGAGATGAAGAGAGGGGATTGTCGTGACAAAGAAGGCGAACCTGCAGTTGACTGGTGAACGTGCCAACAAGAACAACTTTTTGAATTGGAATTGTTTTTCAATTTGAAGCAGGAATTTTTAATAAGGGTGTACCAAGAGGTGGTGGTTGAGGTGCAGTGTAGATGTTGGTGAAGTAGTTTTAGTGTTATTTTTTTGTTAGTTACAGGGTGTTGCAATACCAGAAGTTTTATAGTGACAGTTTACTGTTAATACCTGTAATAAGGTAATTTTTTTTTTAATTGCTTTGGTTTCAAATTAAATCTTTTAGTCAAGGCTTGTTTTTTAGTTTATTTATTCGACATATTTTGAAATAATTTTTTAAAATATTCAAATTTATTTATTAAAGAATATAGAGGGGGCTTACGCCAAAAAAATTTAACGGAATGATCAAAATCAGTTGATCCACTCGAGAATATCTCGCATTTTGAACCAAAATAAAAAATAATGCTTATTCAAAACAAGATATGCTCGAGCCAAAAAATTTCGGCGTTTGTACATAGAGATCCGGTTAAGATTTTGTATTTTCGGGGTCGAGAATCTGCGTTATTTTCAGGCTAAAAAAGTTATCTCTCCCAGATAAGGTATAAATAATTATAAAAAAAACATGTATCTACTAAAAAATCATACAAATTAAAATATCAGGCTAAAATATGAGATCATACTTTCAAAGGACCAGCTCACATGAAAAAAAATTTGATTGAATGGTCACCAAGGTGGTGAAGACTATTATTATTAACCGAGCACCAAAATTATTTCTTGAGCGGCTTTGCCTCGAGCGGAATAAGGTGCGAGGCTTATAAATATCTTCGCCACCGTGGTGTATATACAATTTTTCCACTACTTCACACTCTACACCATAACGCACCACAAGAAGCATTTACCCCGTCGTCTGACTGTCACGTAGACTGTCTGTTTTCGCTCCTCACTTCATCCATAGATTATGAACGCGCTCCTCATGTCAACAGTCATTTTACCTAAATAAATTCCATCGATATTATGCCAAAATTCAACTAAAGTGACATACTTTGTTCATTTCATTATTCTCACTTGACGGTACATTATATTATACCTTATACATGTTAATTTTTTTTAACGGAATCAATTTCAGGTCAAAGAAACAATTTTATCATAAATTATGTAATCCGTATATACTATTTGGATGCTTTTTTATTTCATATTACCAAATTTTTTTGTTTGTTACAATTTTTAACTATTTATGTTAATAAACTTAACAATTTTTTAACGCTGAGTAGGTATGCCGCAAACGAAATTAAATTTGTAACAATATGTTGAAATTTCGGTTTAAATCAGAAACGTGCCCTCTCCCCATCGCCTCACACCTGTATCTTGCAAAGCTCGATATCTTTTCAAACCCCAAGTACGCTACATCATTAAGTTCCTCCATGGAATCTTGACCAAAAGTTTAGTTATTATATATTGAACTTGTTTAATAAAAAAATCTCGAGGTTATATCGTTTTTAACACGCTTATTGCTTGAAAGGTTCTACTAGAGCAAAAACATTAGCTGGCGCCGAGACTTAGTTGCCTAAATCGCCTGACTAGTAAGAAGGAGATCACTATATATGTAAGTGATCATAAAATCCCAGTGGACCAACCTGAAGTTGCCTTCCACCGGTTAGAAATTATCCTGGGTCTATGGTATGTTACAGTTCTCGTGTTCTCTTGCAAACAAAGTTTCTGTGAGTCTCTTTTGTGCTTCCCTCGTAAAAAAATTTCTTTTTGACATTTCAATTACAGTAAAATAAAATGAAAAGATATATATCTATGCACATGTGTCATGATTACTAAGTCGAGATGCATATATACGTCCAAACCGGATTCTATTATGAATAAAACGATTATTTTGACCCTAAGAAATGAAAATAAAAATTCTTCAATGTAACGTTTCGCTTGCAATAAAGTAAAGAAATGTATGGAAACAAAATGAAAATACATAAAAAGTTTAAAAAAATCAAACCTATATACTCCATTCCAAGATATTTGGTTTTAACTTAACACCAACATGATTGATTCAAGAGAAAAATCCACAGCAGGTAGTCGTAAATATTACAACTGAAAGCTAAGAGTAGCTTACTTTGGTTAAAAAAGATCGAAGTTAGAGAAAAAGGAGAGATTCCAAAAAACTGAGCCCCAAAAAAACAGAATTCATTTCCTACGGATCGGCGCGAACCTAGTTCGAGCGGCGCGTGGTACATTCGCGAGCCTCGTATAAATATAACGATCTAGTCTCTCGTCTCTTATACAGACTATTTAAAAAAGGATCATAATTATTTATTATTAGATGTTTTAGATATTCACTTAATAAGTACTTTTGCTAAGAAGTGCCAATAAACGCGAAAGAGAGGATATTTCATTAGACTCTGGAGTTCACGAGATACTACTACCAGTTTCAAGGTCTCTCTATCGTCCAATTCGAAAGCAATAAAAATAGTATTACGTTGCATTTACCATCAGTCATGTTATACGTATAATAATGGGTCGGTTAAATTGCCTACCTTGGTAGCTGTTCGTACAAAGTAATTTATGCACTCAAAAAAGAAATAGGTATTTAATAGTTTTTTGATTGTAATGCGCTTTTAAGGTATAAATTTAAAGGATATAGTGCGGGAGCAGGCAATGCTGTCGTGTACAATATAATAGGTCCAAGGATAAAAAAGTTATATTCTTGTGTATTTTGTTTAAATCGAAATTGTTTAAATAAATTATGGCTAATTTTAGGAAGAAAAGGTCTCGTCATTTTTCCGTATAGTTCTTATTTATGTATGTATGTATTTTGGGGTGAGACCTAAAAGATCTATTGTGCCCCCTTACTTCTACTCAGTTCATGAGGAGAGTCTCAGAAACTAGTAGTTCTTTTAGTACTATTTCCCGGAGGAATTTTAGGATGTCTGCAGGCTTCAATATAGGTAAATGTTCCTCTTCTATTCAGTAATCTTCCAGGTGCTGTGCTCTAGGATTCTGAAGTGCTGTGCAGTTGGAAAGTAAGTGGATGGTGGTTTCGTCTTCCATGCCACAAAATCTGCATTCTTCTTCCTCCACTATTTTGAGCTTTTTCAGGTGCCCATCCAGGCGACAATGTCCCATTAGCATCCCTGTTAAAACTCTTAGCGCAGTTTTACTTTGACTCATGCATTCATTTTATCTCAACAGGTTGTAGTCACCCAGAAGAGTCTTTGATTGTATAAGCCCTACTAGATCTTTCCAATGGTCAGATCTTCTCTTTTTCTCGGCTCTACCTATTTCTTCCAATATTACATTGGGGCTGGTTCCGCAAAAGGGTTCAGGCCCCCAGAAAGGTATTTCAGTCACCCTCTTTGCTAGTTCATCTGCTATTTCATTTCCTTCTATTCCAGTGTGTCCTGGAATCCATAGTATATTGTTCTCGCCTAGTTCATTGAGTTTGTCTAAGCAATCCCACACCATTTTGGAACTGATTACACAAGAGCTCAGTGCTTTAATGGCTGCTTGACTATCCGACATTATGATAATCCTTTGTCTTCTGTATCTTTTATCAATATTGAACTGGGCGCACTTTCTTATTGCGTGGATTTCGGCTTGAAGGATACTTGGGGTTTTTCCTAAGCTTTCAGAGTGTTTGGTTCCTTCTATTGCTTTTGAGCCGTCTGTGTACCATTGAATGACATTCTTTCCAAGTCTGGTAATGGTATTTGGATCCCATTCCTTCTTGTTGCTCATTTCCGTAACGAATATCTTTGAAAAGTTATACTTTTTCATCATAATCGTCTTGTGGCATGTCCCAGGTTGTCTGATTTCTAAGAAGTGAGGAGGTGGTAGATGCGGTAGAATTTCGTCTTGTCCTTGCTGGAGCAACGCTGGGAAAATTCCATCTGCTCCCAGTGCCTTGAAAGGTGAAAAGGTGCTCATGGACCACTTGAACCTATCGTTGCTACAGTTCTTATTTAAGAAGTGATAAATTTTAGAGAGTCGAAAAATCGACAATTTTCGCAAACTTTCGATGTTGATAACTTTTTACCTACTAAATATTTTTCAAAATTGAAAAATCCTACTTGTACTTTGAATCTTATTCTACAAATTAGCATACTCCAATATTAGCGCAATTACGGCAAGTACTCCCGGACTAATGAATTAGACAATATGCGAGAGAGAAATACCCAGTATAAAAGATCTGGTACTTTTTTTTCATACAGTTTTAAAGCTCTAATTAAAGCAAAATGAAAAGAAAGTATCGGTTATTGCTTGTCTATTAATTGAGTAGTAGTGAGGTTATATCATGTATATCTCGATGTTAATATAAAGTTTCAAGTATGATTAAACATTTTGTCGAACGTAATAATTTCAATATGAGTTAGATAAAAAAAAGGTAAGGCTGCAATTAACTTTATTTAACAATATCCATCAAACAAACTGTTACTTTAATCGATGTATGGCCTAGATAAGAACCTATCCTTGAGGCAATGCAAAAACTATCTAATAAAATCCGGTATCTTTTTTAAAGGTACGAAAAAAAGTCGACAAATGCCGATGATTGTTACTTTGTGCTCTAGAGCAAAAAAAGGAATATTTTTTGTTCGCTTATTTCATTAAATTGCCGATTAAAATGGGTAATAAAGTAGTCATTTTACGCACGACAGTAGAAAAAATTATGTGTGTTCTTCGAGCGTAAAGTAATGGATTACCGATTGAGAAAGAATGTTGCCGGCTATCTTTTAAAACTCGAACTTTATTGCCAGTCCTCCTAAAATCAATTGAATGCAGCATGAGAATGAACAAGTAATGTTTGCTGTTGTTCAATGTTTCGTCCGCACCTAAGCAATATTCAAGATCGCAGTTTTAATACTAAACAATTAATTTTTAATATTCAAGGATTATAAAATGTCAAAACATAACCTATAAACTGTAATTAGCCAGATGTTACACCCATGCTCAATACCTTAAGAGATGGGATGGAACCAAAGGGTGCAGTCTTGCCAGAATCACCCTGAGTGACCTTGGGAAGTTGGCGTCGAAGAAATATTTGGCCTGTCCAGGAAAAACCTACGTTTAACAGTAGGAGTTCTGAATGGTCACTGTCAAGTAAGAAAACACCTCCATACTAGGGGGCTAGTGGATACACCTCTATGCAGGATTTGTGAACAGGAAGATGAAACTGTCAGGCATGTGTTACGCGAGTGTCCGGAGTTATCGTCAATAAGAGAGTGTGTGTTCAGTGAGGCTTGGCCTACACTTGCCGATATGAAGGAGATGTCTCCTAGAGACCTGACCACCTTCCATGGGAAGGACAGGATGGACGATGACCTATGAGGACAACTCCTCGGGAGGATTTACAATGCTGTGAGCCTACACTCACCCTCATTACTTGACAAATACAGAGAGAGGACCTATAAACTTCTTTCAGTGAGAAACCACTTTTTTCAAGATGAACTTTTTGTTCCTAGAATTTATTATTCTAACCGCAGATGATTATCGAAATTCTTAAAATAGCTACCATTATCAAATATCGTTTTAACTGATCTTAAGCTTACGCAATATACAAGAAGTGAAATGTGTTCCGACATACTTAAAAATTATCTCTTGTTGCAAATTCCCATTTTGATGATCTTAAAGAATACACGACAAAAAATTGATTCGTATTATTCATATTTATTTTTATTATAATAAATAAACAGTAATTTTTTTTTTGAAGTCAACAAGTTGCATAATAAACAATAAAATACTTCTCAAAAATTTCTTGAGGTTACCAATTGAGTAGGTATGTAGGTATTCAATCTTTTTTTTCGGTACCGGTACCACTTACATACAACTACCAGCTGATATAGCCTCGAGGCACGTATTTAGAAAGTACCCACATTCGCTACGAGTATTTTATTACTTTTATCAACAAACCAAGATCCCTTCTGTGTTTCGTACATTGTTTGTACTGATTGTCGTTTATTTACAGTATCATTATTGAGTACCTATTGATCTATGTTGGGAGTGGTACTGTTTACAATGGGTACATTATACGGTTATTGAATCTTATCGAAGAATTTTGATTTGATGGATTAATTAAATTGTGTTTTTTTTCATCGACCTTTACAAAAAATAACACCTCGACGAATAACTATCTATTGTCTCACCTCTGCTTCTCCTCGGCTATGAATTTACAGACTTTATACACGCCTAATTCTGAATAATATTGATTGAATCAGCTGTGTTTTTTAACAGCAAACTATCTATCCTGTATAAAACCTTAAATAAACATGTTGGCTGTTACGTTTATATTTGTCGATTTAATGTCTCTTTAATTCAAAATTATTGTTAAACAGAGCATAAAGTCACTCCTTTTACATAATTACATCATAGTTTTCACTGAAATTGGCATATATTACATAGAAATAATATTCAGTACGCAATTCATAAATATTTTGTTAATATTTACCAGTAAATGAAGGAACAAAGCTCTTGAAAAGTCCCTAAAGACTTCACTTTGGGCTCAATTTGTAGGTCACGGCAGGTGTTTTTGAACGAGAAAAAACTTTACGCGATTGAGTTTAAGGAAGGGGGGGAAATGGCCCCTAAACCCTGGAAAACGGGTTTCTCGCCAATATCTGGCTCAATATGCGAGTTAGAGAATAAAAAATGAAGATCGTCTTACTATCTACAAAAATGGTCATCATATTTTTCGAAAATTAGATAGTTATGGAGATAATGAGACCTAAAAGTCTCCTCATTTCAGCTGTTGCTCTGCCTGTAGGAATTCTGCTGCTCTCACGCGGTAAACCCGGGTTCGATTCCCCGTGAAGAAGTTTTTTTTATTGTTAATTTTATTTTTAAATAATTATTCTCCTTGATATTAATAACGACAACAGGTAGACGTTTGAAATATTTAGCAGAATATTCATTATTATAGATAATGGTTCGGTAGGCCCAATATCTTCAACCGACAACTAAATTTCATGTTTATTTTTTCAGGCTTTCTTAGCGGCAGTAAATACCGGCAAATCGGACCTCCGAAAGGTCCTTAGAATTGAAGACGGCGGCCACCAAGTGGTATCCACAGGTCCTAGAGTAGTACTAGATACGAAGAAAATCAAAAAAACAACAGACACCGAAGACATTAGAGAGTTGAGCGCCGTACGTGAAGATGGTAAGATCGTAACCGAAACGCAGCGTACTACCGAACACGAAGAAGTTAACGACGACGATTTGCCCGAGGATGCCCCAGTGCAGGATTTACAAAAGGAGAGTTCCCAAAGGTACATTGAAAAGTGGTTCATTATTTTTTTTTCTAAGGAGCCGTCCCTTCGCCGGTACCACCTCAGCCTTCTGGGCTTATTGTGAATACTCCTAGTGTTCTGTCTACAACCTATTCAGCCAATCGGTTCCCTGTATTAGCTCATACAGGTTTTTTGCTGGTTGTTTGTAGAAGTCTTCTGGAGTCATTTGGGTTCTGCCATACAGTTTTTGCCTTCTGTGGTCCAGCGACTCACAGTTGCATAGTATATGAAGAGCTGTTTTGGTATCCTTTTTGCATCTTTTGCATGTAAGGTCTCCGTTATACAGCCCTATTTTGTTTAGCTGCTCCTTTGTGGGAAAGTGTCCCGTAAGTAGCCCCGTTATGGTGCGTAGTTTGTTCCTGCTCATTGAGAGCAGTTCTTTCGCTACTTTTTCTGATGGTTCTTTTATGAATTTCTTCCCATGTATTTGCCTGGTCGTATTCTTCCAGTATTTATTGTGTTGTTCTTTCACCCACCCTTTTAACCATGACCTCGTTAAGCATCTGGGGATGCTCACAGCAGGTTCGGGTCCCTTCATCAGAGTTGACGATCCTACTCTTTCGAGTTCGTCAGCTTTTTCATTGCCAGCGATTCCTTTGTGACCTGGGACCCACTCCAGTGTTACACTGTTCCGAGTCGCCACTCTTCTAATGTCTTCGCCGCATTCCCATACTAGCCGAGATATCACCCTATAGTTCTGAAGTGCTTTAAGGGCAGCTTGACTGTCACTGTAGATCCTGATCTGCCTCTCGTTGTAGGCTCTCATATTATTTGCCCTTGCACATGCAAGTATTGCATAGACCTCTGCTTGAAATACAGAGGCGTATTTTTCTAGCGAGACGATTCCTTCATATTTGCTCGTCTTGCTGTATATGCCCGCTCCGGTGCCATTTTTTGATCCGTCTGTATACCAGATCAGTTTATTCGCTCTACTAAGTGGTGGTGCGTTCTCTTCCTCAAGCTCCTTTCGATCTTTGATGACAATCTCGAAGTTCTTGCGAAAGATATATCCGGTGGTCATGTGGTTTGTTGGCATTTTGAAAATGTCATCATCCACATGCCTTATCTCTGTGTGTCCTCTCCCATGTGCCACGTCATGGTCTGATGCTTTTTCCAGTCGGGTTAGTGCTGCCCTTGCTTCGCACATTATGATACAATGTAGCGGAGGAAGGTCTAGCATTGTCTCCAGCGCCGCTGTAGGAGTAGTCCTCATTGCCCATGTAATGCCAATGCATGCAAGTCTTTGGACCTTGCCTAGTTTTAGCATAGCAGAGGATTGTCTAATCTTTGGCCACCATACCAAGGATGCATATGTGATCCTGGGAATGACAACCATTTTGTACAGCCAGTGTACCATGCTGGGTCCAAGTCCCCATTTAGTGCCGTAAGTGCGTCTGGCAAACATGAAGGTCACCTCTGCTTTCTTGATCACGTGCTGGAGGTGTCGGTTCCAAGTTGAGCCTGGGTCTAGGATTACCCCAAGATATTTTACTTCATCCGACAATCGTATTGGTTCACCTTGAAGCGTCAGAGGGCCAAGTCCTTCCCTTTTCCTTCTTCTGGTGAACGCAATTATCTGTGTTTTCGAAGGACTAATACGTAGCCCCTCATCTACAGTCCAGCCTGTTACTACATTTAAAGCATTTGTATTTACCTTGAGATAGAAATACCAGGTCGTCTCCATATCCTATGGTGTTGAATCCTTCTCTGTGTAGGGTTCTGATGAGCCCGTCCATGACCAGGTTCCACAGCAGCGGGGATAGTACTCCCTCCTGCGGACAACCCTTAGTTGCACGTACGGCCATTGTCTCCCCCATCAGAGTTGATTCTATGAGCCTGCTTCTGAGTATGCAGTCTATCCACCTGCAGCTCGTGGCATCGATCCCAGAATTCCTCGTCGCCTTAGCGATATCTGTTATATAGGATGTCTTCGAATTATATCCTGTGTCCTGTATAGTATTTTTTGTCTTTTTATTCAATTTAAATTTTTTCAGGTATTTAAAAACGAGAGAGCAAGAAGACGTGGATTACATCGCTGATGGTGTAAACATTGGACACGAAATGAGGTTTAAAACAGAGACGATGGAGGCAGATCGTCGAGGAGATGGAGTGGATGAGCCTGACTTATTTGAATCTCTTTCAGCTAGAGCACGAAGGCGAGCAAACACTAGGCAGCCTTATAGACAAAGAGGTAATTATAAAATTTGAAAAAGTCTTGGAAATTTTCCGAGATAAAAGCAAAAAGGAAATTTTTTTACCTGCCAAATATCACATCCAGCACTAATTTCATGTCTGTACAAAATGTAATTATAACAAACTTACTCACATATTTGCGTTATTTCCATCACAATTTTCCTTCTTGTGAACTAACCACTAATATCACTAATCTCCCCTTTCTAGGTCTAGAGGAAGTCGCGTCTCCATTAGACCGCAACGACGCCCTCACACGTAGACCTTTGGACTTCGATCAAGAAGAAGAAACCCGTAAAGTCGAAACGTCCAAATGGTTAGAACACCATTTCGGAAGCGATTCCCGCTCCTCCAATAATTCGACCATCGAAGAGGAGGAAACTCCTCCGAAAACGAGTTTTTTTAACGTCACTATTAAGTCCCAACCGACTAGAACGGAACCCGTACCGCATAATACGTACGTCTCCAACGTTAAGGAGACTTCCAGGGTTTACAGTCCTGTTGAACCGGAAAGAGACAGGAACCATGCAAGTGGATATTTCAAAGGTAAGTTGTGTGGGTGCTTCTTTGGTTCTTTGTCCATTTTCAACAAATACACACATGGAAAATGTTTTTTTTTTCTGTCAGTTACTTCGTCTTCTTTTATTTAAGTACGCAGTGACAGATGCCAGTTTCTACAGAATGGTTCATACAGGCAAAACTTTCTATTAAGCAACGTACTTCACTCGTGTTCTAACCGCCACCTAGTAAGGAGTAGCTGAAATATGCTTTCTGCTGTCATATTCTCGTTCTGTCACTTGTAAATTTGAATCTTAGAACAAACAGTTTAATAGTTTTGAGATCAAGAGAATATTATGCAATAAAAGATGAGAATAATCAAATACATATAGAGACAGGCGAAAAAGCAAAAGAATGGAGAGAATATTTCGGGGAAAACTGATTTAAGGAAAGGCTCAATGGGAAACTGAGGCATGAGGGAATAGAAAAAGAAAGAAAGGAAGACCAAGGAAGACATGAATGGGGAGGGTACAGAAAATCGGAGAGAAAAGAGGGTGATCAATGAAAGAGATGAGAGAAATGGCCAGAAACACAAGCGACTGGAAGAAATGGGTAAAGAAGGGCTAACCCGACGCTGAACGTCATAAGGATTTAGAGAGAGAATAAGAAATTAAACAACTATATCTATCCATAATGACAAAATGCTTTTAAAACATAGAATGAAACATATAAGTATAATTAGAAGGATTACTTTGCAATAGAACTCAATGATAACATTCACAAGAGCATCTGTCAAGCAGAAATCATAGATCTACATAGCGAGATCTATGATCTATTCTCGAATATAGAAAGGAGAAGTGGTATGTAAGTCATCGCACCGAATTGTATTCTTTAATGTAAATTTACATAATTAGTCGTTCAATTTTAAATCACCCGTAATCGTTTGATTAATAAAAATTGTTAAAACTCATCGTTTTTGTTTCAGGTATTAACGAATGGTCAGAACACCGTCAGCAATACCACTACAACGACCAGCGGCACTCTCCTTCGTATCACACCCCTTCCCCGTATTCAGGCGATCGTACACGACGATCTCCTAGTCCGGATTATCGTCCGTCTCATTCGCCTGTTCCAGATTATCGAAATCAACATTCTCCGCATTCACCAGTTCCCGATTATGGTCACGACTACGCCCGAAACACTCGAATGTCCCCGAATCGAGAAGTTGTCACTATTACTCCAACGCCACCTAGACGGACGAAAAACGAAAGGCAACGTCAACGAGTCGTCGAGGATAGAAGCAGGTGAGTCGAGGGATGGGAGATTTAGATCAGTTCTTCGGTAACTAAAGGAATATAGTGACTTTTCTAGGAGTCCCTTTCGTGGAGGTGCTCAAGTGAGGGCGCTTTCCTGCAGGGGCGGCCGGTTCCTTGCCTTTATTCAAGGCGGAGCTCTTGGCGCCCGCCGCAGGAAATGCCTTTGCTGTTGGAGGTGGAGTGGAGGAGGAGGGGGTGCTCTTGTGCACCCCTGTCCTTTTGGCTTCGGATACGCAGATACGCTTACGCCTTGGCGTTTGAATTACATCACGAGGTGATCTTCCATGTCCAGCCTCATTCTAAGCAGTATTTTGGGGTGGACATTTCTGTTCATCCCCAGCTACTGCCTTTGATTGAGATGAGCACTTCTGTCCAGTCTCGGGATTTGTTTGTGTTTTGTGTGTTTTTCATGTGTGTTCCCACGATTAGCAAGGGAAGGGTTGTTCACCTCTGGCAGAGCCCCGCATCACCAGAAGAAGGCTAATTACAATGGGGTTCCGCCCGGTTCTCTAAGGGAATCGTTCGTGATCGCATATCACCCTGCGGCCATTCAGTCGTACAGATACAGATACAGACGTCACATCGTTTGAGCAGCCACTCTGGTGGACAGGAAATAACACCTTAGCTTACCTAGAGTTCGCCTGATTGAAGAGCTCGGGGCAATATTGAGTCGGAAGGGACGGGAAGAATAAGAATTAATTGTTTGAGTTTGGAAAAAACTAATTTTAATCAACTTTGTTGCAGATATAAAGGCGAATACCGTACCGTAAGACGAGAAGAAGATAGAAATCAAAGATTAGAACATGTTGAAGAGCCTCCTCCGGATTATTCACCGCCGAGTCCTCCACAGATGCTGAGTGGGAAAAAACAAAATCAGAAAACTAGATTTGCAGTCGAACCACCACCGAAACCACCGAAATCTGGTAATATAATAGGTAAGTAGATATTTAAATTGATATTTTTTTCTTTTTCCTTGAAATACTCCTATTGAATTACACTTCAAAGTCAAATGGGGTTGGTATATCTACAAGATATTCAACACCCACCATTATGTCAAAGTGACATAACTGACATTTAAATAAAAACTTCGCTCGTGAAAAACTTTTTAGTATAGCTGAAAACTGAATACATATCCTTTTTTCTCCAGTCAAAATTGCATAAGTCTGTCTTATTCATCTTACGGATTTTATTTGGAAGTTATGATCAAACGCAATAAAAGAAAACAAAAACGGTGAGTATGTCTTTGTTGAATCGTTTGTCCCGCATGATAAAACTGCATTTGACTATATTACTTGACCCGAGCATATTTTAACCATATGAAGTTCAATTTTTTTGATTGAAACAACATACAACATAGATACAACATAGGTTCCCAACCTTTTTTTGTCTACTGCCCACTTTAAGAATAAATTATTTTTTAACGCCCCCCTTTTTAAACATACTTAAAAACCGCTAAGTACCTATGATTATTGAAACCCAACTTTATAGTATTCGGACAGAGTATCTTTTATTGAAAATAAAACAAACATAATCATTTTTTATATAAAAACTAATGTGAAGGTTGAATCTGATGCTGTTCAATAAGGTTGTTGATATCAGGTTCCAATTTACTCAAAAACAGCCGCAAGTCGCCACGTTCGGTAACACGCAAACGATTTCTCTTTTTAGTAAGCAGCGTTGCCACAGCACTAAATCCACGTTCACACAAATATGACGATGGGAATGCTATCAAAATTCGTTGAACAATTGACCACAATCCAGGGTACAATTGCGGGATCGGTTTTTGTAGCCAAAATTCTTGATATCCATTTTTGAACTTGATTTTTATTTCTTCGTTTGTTGTCAATTCTAAAAGTTCTTTTTCCAGCTGAGGTGACATTGCTGTGTTGACATTTGAAAACGGATCCAACACCCAGTCTGATTTTTTTCGAGATGTTACGTTGGGTTAATGTTTAGAAGAGTAAATGAGTAGAATGTATGTTTTTGTTTCTTTTTTTGATATATTTTATCACATAATTTATGTTTTTAAGTTTTTATATTTTACCAGAAACATTTTATTATTAACAAAATGAATTTTAAAAAATTCGTGCATAATATTTTCTTATTAGGGCACTTGTTTTAAATTATTCTGTGTGTAACATAATTTTCTGAAAAATCCGATAATTTTGTCAACGCTGCTCGATAATTTCCTACCTCACGTATGGCAGCACTGAGCAGCACGCACCAACAGGAACAAGAAAAACGTGCATAAACTCGTTTATCTCATTCGACGCCCAATCGTACTCGACAAGCAAGAACAAGTATTATAGAACCAGCCGATTGATAAAAAAACTTGTTAAAACATGATTGCCCGCGGTCTATTATATCGAACCGAGTTTGAGCTATATCCTAATTAATATTAGTTGATGTTCACAAGATGTAGTGGAGAGTCGAGAGCTCAGTCGGTGTCTAAGAGTCTTCCTAGCTAGGTAGATGAAATTATAAATCGACCCCAAAGCCCTACACAACGCCCCCTTTTTTTTTCTGGGTCTCTCACCGCCCCCCTTTAGGCCGGCAGCGCCCACAAGGGGGCGTTATCGCCCACGTTGGGAAAGACTGCTCTACAACATTAAATAAGCTATACAGTGTATGTTTCTTCTTCATACACCAGTTTTATAAACAAATAGTATGGGGTAAAGAGCGAGTGCTGATGCCATTGCTACCATCACATACATATTTTTTATATTTTTCTTAATTCAGGAATACCTAATAAGTTTTTATAAAATTCTGACACTACGAAAAAATTCCATAACTATACAATCAATAATATTTTGATTATATTCAAGACTGCAAAAAATTTATTGTCAATTTTTTCAAGGTCCATTCACACTAGATGATATCCTTGGTAAAATTGCTAGAGATGAGATGAATTTAGATAGTTATTTCTATAACATTATCGAGTTTCATTTAATTAAATCCATTTTTGAATCTTGCGCACCAGCTGTCAAAATAAAGCATCATGATTTATAAACATTTTTAATTTTCTATTAGGATTTATTATTTTTAACAGTGTATATCACTCGCTAACTCTTAGTCTACACTCTAGGTTTTTATTTGAGACGCATGTATGCATGTATGTATTTTGGGGTGACATTCACTGAGACCTAAAAGATCTATTGTGCCCACTTACTTCTACTTAGTTTCTGAGGAGAGTCTCAGAAACTCTTTAGTCCTATTTCCCGGAAGAATTTTAGGATGTCTGCAGGCTTCAACCTAGGTAAATGTTCCTCTTCTATCCAGTAATCTCCCAGGTGCTGTGCTCTAGGATTCTGAAGTGCTGTGCAGTTGGAAAGTACGTGTATGGAGGTTTCTTCTTTCATGCCACAAAATCTACATTCTTCTTCCTCCACTATTTTGAGCTTTTTCAGGTGCCCATTCTGGCGACATTGTCCCGTTAGGATCCATGTTAAAACTCTTAGCGCAGTTTTACTTTAACTTATGCATTCATTTGATCTCAACAGGTTGTAGTCTTTGATTGTATAAGCCCTACTAGATCTTTCCAATGATCAGATCTTTTCCTTTTCTCGGCTTCACTTATTTCTTCCAATATTACACTGATTCCGCAAAATGTTTCAGGCCCCCAGAAAGGTATTTCAGTCCCCCTCTTTGCTAGTTCATCTGCTATTTGAGACGTACTGTATATGGATTTTCTTCGAATCGTTTTCATTCACCTGTTTAAGGTTTGTCATTTGTATTTCCGCATTCCTTCACATAATATGTTTAATAATTAATTATTCATAGAATTATAGAGTGGGTAATACGCTATGAATGTATGTAGATGTATTATGGTTTTTTCTTAGAAATCAACCTTGCTTTACAGACAGAATAATACCAGAATAGGTATTTCTTTGTCGATTTGTGTGATGTGAACTTGTGAGTGTTTGGGCGTGTTTTGATTTTGTTGATAAATTTGCAAGGTAGAAATTTTTAGTTATATAATTGTAATTGATAAAATATAAATAGACGTACCACAATACAATTCACATAAAAGAAATTTGCAAGTCTATTACATGTCAGAAAACGACATAAGATAGATGTGTGTAGATACAGGGAGTCCTAGGACTTCCTACCAAAAACTTGCTAGAGGAGCTGATAAAAAGACTACAAATAATTATAGTACTACTACTATAAACGTTAACGAACTATGGGGCTCTAAAGTTGGGGAATTAAAAATGTTTCTGTCCTGTACATAGTGTACATTTTTGGTTCACATGTAAAGTTTAGTAAATTTTTCAAACTTCCTTCATTTCAAATTTTTTTTTTCTGTTTCCCAATTAAACATAATATTATCTCAAAAACGAAGTAAGCTATCGACATGATCTTTTTTAACTTAAATTAGACATAGGCAGTGGCGTAGTGACCTGTGTTCAGCGTATTCGAAAAACACGGGCTTGTGGCTACTATACTGTGCTAACTGCTACTTTCAACTTTGATTAAATATCTTGAACACATTTCCGTGGTGGTGTTACTACGCCGCTGGACATAGGATTTTTTTTGAAGCGCGTAGATTGCGACAAACTGTCAATTATTTTTCACTTACTCAACGTCTAACATTTAAAAACCATAAAATAGGATTTGTATAAAAAGAAAACCAGTTTTATTAGATAGTCGACCTTCCGAAAATATCAAGTGGAATTATTTTTACCATTGAATTAGTGTTATAAATAACGTAGCATTTATCTTATTTACATACAGAGTGAGTTTTAATATAAATACCTCAATTATCTCGTAAACTGATTGCACTATTTTTAGAGATATTAGTGTACAAGGATCTGGTGATACGGTCGATGTTATGGTGCTATTTACAATGTTGTCAGATCTTTCCTTTTTTTCGGAATAATATTGAACTCTGTTTCTTTAAAGGAATCACCCTGTATATTTGTTGCCTTTTTAAATCATTAAGAAGTACCTACTGATTATTTTTCTTATGATTTTCCCTAAATCTAACTGCCATAATTTCGAAGTTATATATAGTACATTCAATAGCCTTCTTGGTGTGACGTTTGTGACGTATATTATACGGGTTTTGGGTATGTTGTTAATTTTATTTGCTATTTGGACATATATAGCTAACCTTAAAGGACTATGCTTCCAGCTTATGGAAAATAAAAGACCACTCAAATGCGGATATTTTCATACCAACTTATTAGTCTTGAAAAATAGAGCATTTGATAACATTGCGCCAATGTTGTGACTTTTATAATTAACTCACAATTAATGATATTATTTTTAAAATCGCTTACGGAGATTGTATGAGTAAGAGTAAGTAAGAGAAAATACGTAAACAAACCTGTATTACAGATTCCACCTGATGCCACCAAGTAAAAAGATAAGAAATGAATAAATAAAACCAGACAGGGTTGAACCGACCTAATTTTGTGAGTTAATTTTTATATGTTGTTTTTTTCTTTGTAGTATTTTGAAGTGTAGTTGTTGGCATCTGTAACACTCAAAAAAATAGGATAGGGATGCGGGATAATTCAGTTTTATTAACAATGTAATAGGATCCCTTTTATTAATGACTTTATTTTTTTCATATACAACAATGTCACTGCAATACGTAAACATGTCCACAAAATTATTTTTACTTAAGTTTATCATAAGTTTAAAGTCCTCATCATCAAAATTGTCTTCAGAGTCAAATTGATTCTTTACAGCATCAAAGGAAGCATTTCTTAATGCTCGAAACCATTGTGATATCTCGTTAGGAGGATTAGCACGCAGCGCTCCGATTAAATCTGACGACAACTACCCTTCATCATTAAAATGATCAATACAGCAAAAAGAACCTTTTGGGACGTATATTTCTTTTTTTAAATATATATCTATCCTGGCTTCAAAAGAAATTGTCTGGAGATTTCTATTACCATCGCAAACAAAACAGATATTGCGTCTTTGCGGTACACAATTAGACACACAAGAAGTCTCATCATTTCCTACATTATCCCTTTCAATGACGGCCATAACCTGTCTATAACAATTAATATGAATAACCTCGCCATTTTCCATATTTCTTTGATGCAAATTATTATTCCCTCTACGATGGCGGGCGACGTTCTGAAATCCCTCTGGAAGATCGTTCCATTCCTCACAACGCCGAAAGCCTCTAGGACGAACTCTATGTTCACAAACGTAACACTGCATTTTCTTAGTTTTTAAATACTTGACTTTAAAAAATCTCTAAATTGAATACGCACACTTCTAGCACACAGAGCGATTATTTATAAAAACTGGTCATTTGTAGTTAAAACTTGTTAGTCTACAATTAGATGGATACGCCCTTTTCTTTCATACTCCTATTACCTGTTGGGGATCTGTCATGTATAAATATTTGCAATCTATAATCAATCATATCTTTATACAACTGAAAAATAATCATATTATTTTGTTTGGACGAAACGGGTATTCATCGTATGTACAACTATATTCACAAGTCCGACTCTGTTTCACCGCAGCAGGTGGTGTCCTATTGAATGGTTAGATTATGTAATCGAATCGAAAATTTCTGACAAATAAACTAATTTGGTGGGTTTGTTAATTAAATTACAACATTGGCGCAATGTTATCAAATGTTCTATTTTTCAAGACGAATAAGTTGGTATCAAAATATCCGCATCCGCATCCGCATCCGCTCCCGCATCTACTCCCAACTGTCACTTGTCACTATCAACACTAGTTCTGTGGTTAGAAAATAAAAAGTATATGTAAATACGCGTGAGAAAAATTATAATTACGAGTATTTCGAATATACAATTTGACATAAAACTGGCATTTATAAAGAAAATCCTGTATGCTGCCGATGCAGACTTGAAATTCTATTTGTAAACGTAATTAACAGCAATGTTTAACACGTAAAGTGTTCCGATTTCCCCTGTAACAACTCACATCGACCATGACCTTCATTAATACGCGATCTTCTTACACCTTTCTCTCTCTTTCCTCTCTTAAACACACATCCACACCATAATAATCATAAACGATCCTCAATATTATTAAAAAATCTTTCTTTTTTTTCAGGCCAATCAATTCGCAAACTAGTAGGTAAAATACGTTCGGCAAGTGCGGAACGCAAGGCTCGACAACGCGCGAAACGGTCTCCGTCGCCGCCGTCCTACCAGCAAGGTCACGTGATCGACAACATCGACCACAGAAATAACGTTATCGATCACAACGGCCATAGAAATCACATAATAGACAATAACGTCTCCAGCATGGAGAGATTGGATCGACAAGCACCGGTGCAAAGGTACTATCTTGGAGAAGATCCTTTTGGTGGAAGTATTTACGGAAGGGAGAATAAATATGAGGGCGCAAGACCAGCTAGGAATTCGAGAAGGAGGGAAATGGTGCCTGAGGAAAGGAGGTAGATGATTTTTTTAGGGTTAGCAGTATAGATGGATGGGGAGAATTTGGGGTTATCGTATACAACAACTCCTAAAAATTTGGTACACTTTGAGGATCTCTAAACACAACTCCGTTTTTGGCGTACATTTCTTGATAAATTGTTAATTTTTCAACAAATTGTCAGCGCAGAAAATAAATTCTAGAGTCATTTTAAACAGTTTTCTTCAAAAAATTCACTTGAAATACAATAAGGAGCTGTTGTATATACAATAACCGCAATTAGGTTCAAGGTGCATGCGTAAAATTTAGTCCAACAAAATAGAGGAGATTAGATTAGATTAGAATTTGAGTTGAGTAGCCTTGCTAGGCCTTCACACTCACAGAGTATGTGCTCCTCGGTTTCGTCTTCTTCCTGGCAGAACCTGCATAGGCTGTCATCTGCTAGGCCAATTGTGTGCATATGCTTCCTCAGCCTAGAATGTCCGGTCATCATTCTCACCATCATCCTCGTCGTTTCTCGACTTTGACATAGTAGATCGTGTGACAGTTTGACCGAAGGGCTTTTAAGGAATAATTTAGCGTGCCTTTGTCCTGCGGTTTCATACCACCAGCGCAACGCCTGGTTGTTTATCCATTTGTGGATGCTCTCTTTACTTAGGTATTTAGCAATTCCACAGGAAGGTTCTGGCCTTATCATGACCTCCGTTGCTCTCTGCTTGGCTAATTCATCGGCCTTTTATTCCTTGGTGATCCAGGCTAGGGTCACTCTATTACGACTACCTAGTCTGTTGAGTGCCTTGCGACACTCCCACGCCAGATTTGATGTTATCCTTTATGAGCCTTAAGCGCTGCTTGTCTGTCGGAGTAGATGACGAGGAGGAGAAATAAAAATCTAACTAGGAGCGCATAAATGTCAGGATGTATTATTATTAATTTATTTTATAGATTATTCGTTTTAAAGAATTTTTGAGGTTTTTTTACGCATGCTCTTTGAACCTACTCGTTGGTCACACTCTTCTAAATAGTAAAAGTATGCATTGTTAGATATGTTCGCATGATATTAATAAAGTATTGTAGCTGCTATTATTAATAATTTAGGATTATTAAAAGAATCAATTGATCGAAAAAAAAAGAAATTAGTACGTGAGAATTGAAAGTTCTATTGTTTCGTGTCTTTGTAATAATTATTTTTTATTGTCTACACTTTGATATTAATTCACTGATTAATTTTTCCTGAGGCTCTGCTTTAGAAAGTTTTTAAATTGGTTTTTATTGTAATAATTTTTATTAGTAATATTTTTACAAGTCTTTAGTGAAAAAATGTCAAATAATGTCCAAAGCACAGCGCAAAAAAGATTTTTTCAAGAGGTCGCTCAAAAATTTTTAAAATGACTAAAATCGTCAAAAATCGATTTTTTCTTTTTTTTTCTTCTAGTTACGGCTTAATTTTATAGACAAAAAAATGAGTTTTTTAATGTTTAAGTTCAAAATTTAAATTTTGAGAGGTGGCTTGTAATTTTTTTTATTTTTTTTAATATTCATAATACTTCATAATTTTTTTTCTTTTATTTATAAATAGTAAAATAATAGAATAAAATAAATAAAATTATTGAGGATAAAAAAAATTAAATTTTCAGTATTTTGTTTGATTTTTAGTACATCCTTCGTGTATTTTCATCGATTATTTTAATAAATAAAAAAAAATTATGAAATTTTAATATGAATATTAAAAGATTGTACCAATAAATAAAAAAAATTATCAGCAACATTTAAAAATTTAAATTTTGAACTGAAACTTTCAGAAACTCACTTTTTTGGCCTAAAAAAATATACCGTAACGAGAAAAATAATAAAAAAAAGATAAAATTCGATTTTTCACATTTAAAAAAATCTTGAGCTACCTCTTGAAATTTTTTTTGAGCTGTTATTTGAAGTGGGCTCTTAAAGCATCAAAAACTGACTAACTAAAAAAATAGTTGGAAAATTCTACATTCCATACTTCTTATTTTTATTTTAATCATAACTATACCTAACATAACCTTGGAAATTCCACTTTCTTATTTTTCGAAATTTTTCTTTTTTTTCCAGTTACGGCTTAATTTTATGGACAAAAAAATGAGATTCTGGAAATTTAAGTTCAAAATTTAAATTTTGAAAGGTGGTTTATAATGTTTCTTTATTTATCTTTAATATTCATATTATTATTTCATATATTTTTTCATTTTATTTAGTATGTATAATAGTAGAATAAAATAAATAAAATTATTGAGGTTAAAAAAAATTATATTTTCAGTATTTTGTTTGATTTTTAGTTCATCTCGTGGTGTATTTTCATCGATTATTTTACTAAATAAAAGAAAATAAATTATGAAATTTTAATATGAATATTAAAAAATTTTCGAATATGTATCAATAAATTTAAAAAAATCATAAGCAGCCTTTGAAAATTTAAATTTTGAACTAAAACTATCAGAAACTAATTTTTTGGCCAAAAAAATTATACCGTAACGAGAAAAATTATAAAAAAAAGAAATAATTCGATTTTTAACATTTTAAAAAATTTTCACCGACCTCTTAAATTTTTTTTTGAGCTGTCCTTTGAAGTGGGCTCTTAAAACATCAAAAACTGACTATAGAGACTAAAAAATAGTTCTACAATCCATACTTCTTATTTTTATTTTAATCATAACTATACGTAACATGACCTTGGAAATTCCACTTTCTTATTTTTCGAAATTTTTCTTTTTTTTTCTAGTTACGTTCAAAAAAATGAGTTTCTGAAAGTTTAAGTTCAAAATTAAAATTTTGAAAGGTGGTTTATAATTTTTCTTTATTTATTTTTAATATTCATATTAATATTGAGGTTAAAAAAAATTATATTTTCAGTATTTTGTTTGATTTTTAGTTCATCTCGTGGTGTATTTTCATCGATTATTTTACTCAATAAAAGAAAATAAATTATGAAATTTCAATATGAATATCAAGAGATTTTCTAAAATGTATCAATAAATTAAAAAAATTATAAGCGACCTTTCGTAATTTAAATTTTGAACCGAAACTATCAGAAACTAATTTTTTGGCCAAAAAAATTATACCGTAACGAGAAAAATTATAAAAAAAAGAAAAAATTAGATTTTTGATAATTTAAAAAATTTTGAGCGACCTCTTAAAGATTATTTTGAGCTGTCCTTTGAAGTGGGCTCTTAAAAAATCAAAAGCTGACCAAAAAGGCCAAGAAAAATGGTTTGTTTTTTGCGCCACTCTAATCTTAATGCACATTTTTCAGTTCCAATGAAAATTCTACATTCCATACTTCCTATTTTTATTTTAATCATAACTATACGTAACATAACCTTGGAAATTCCACTTTCTTATTTTTCCACTACCATGTCACTTGACAAACAATAGAAATAGATCAGTATCAATTTATAGTAAACAAAATATCAACACAGCTTTTATGGAAACATTAATATGATGAAAAAAACAATGCACCCACATACAACTTGACACAACGACAAATAAGGAAGGTGTCGCACAGGGACGTCTTCACCCACTTTCTTAAAACATTTTGTTAATTCCGTACTAGTTTCTTAAATGAAGTTACCTTTAGTTTAAATAATATTTATATTCAAAGTTCCGCCATAATTAATTCTGCATTAAATAAATAATATAAATTAGAAATATAGTTTTAACACGTTATTTATCATTTTTATTTTACGCTAATTATTATAGTAGAGGAACAAGTTAACCAAAAATTTAATTTCTTACTGCCATTATTTTACTAATTTTCGACAGTTCTGGATTAAAATATTGAAGTATATATTACTCTTATCTCATCACAAAATGTTAATTAAAGCATTATACGGCTCTGTCTTCTTGTTTGGTGTGTTTAAGACAGCATGTATGCTGACTATGCCGTCTGTCCGACCGCTGACGTCACACGACATTTTTTGAGACGGGGGACTAAATTTTCTCACTTATAACTTAAAGAATGCTTTTAATGTTTGCATAGATATCCATAACCGTCGGAAATTATTATTATTTACCATCTTTTAATGCCGATTCACACATTTTAATGTAACACTCACATTGTAATATTGTTAAGTAGAAAAAAAATAAAATATTTTTTAGAAACTAGTATTTTATTTTAAAATAACTAAATACTAACCAGATCAGCATGGATTAACTAACAAAAAAACCGCTTTAATTTATTTATTTTATAAAATGTAGGGCATAAAAATAGCCGCTTCTAGATTCCTACAAGAAATTCTATTTCAAAACCATAAACAAAAGCTGTACCTCCAGAAATTAGACTCCGTTTCACAAAAGAAAAGCCTACTAGAAGTTGCAGACGTATGCGCGAAGAAACTGCACATAACAATATCCGAATATCAATATTGGTCAAAGCCTAAGGCTTCTTCTGGGTTCTTCCCAAGTGAAACGGAGTCTACCTTTCTTTAACATGTACAGAGTTCGGCAAAAGTCCGGGACCGGACAAATATCGAAGAAAATATGAATTTTGTGAAAAATCTTTTTATACCACAAATTTAACTCCAACTTAAACTATAATTTGAAAATATTTTGAAATATACAGGGTGTTCCAATAAAGTGAGTCGTATTAAAGTTACTATTTTTCAAATGGAACACCCTATATGTTTTCGTAATTTTCAATTCTCCTTGAAGTGCTGATTTCGTAGATACCACATACTTGGGGTCTAAATTAAATATTTACAGAGATACAGGGTGTTAAAAATCACCTATTTTTCAACTTTAGGTCAATGTTTTGTGAAAACTGCTGAATCTCCCTGTCCTAGCTTTCCAAGGGCTACTCGATGCTGCTAAAGAAAAATTAATATAGGGTGGTCAAAAATTTACCACATTCTGATTTTTTTTTTGACAATCCTGTATTAAATTTCCTTTAGCACCATCGAGTATCCCTTGGGAAGTTATGATAGGGAGATGTAAGCCGTTCTGCCAAATATTCAGCAGTTTTCACAAAACATTGACCTAAAGTTGAGCACTTCAAGGAGAATTTAAAATCACGAAAACATATAGGGTGTTCCATTTGAAAAATAGTATCTTTGATACGCCACACTTTATTGGAACACGTATATTTAAAAAATATTTTCAAATTATAGTTTAAGTTGGAGTTAAATTTGTGGTATAAAAAATTTTTTCACAAAATTCATATTTTCTTCGATATTTGTCCGGTCCCGGACTTTTGCCGAACTCAATATAGCGTTCTTATAGCGCCCTCTGGCGAGAAGTACATACTCATATTAGGTGCAACTTTTGTTTTTATGTCATTTTTTTCGCAAAACCATTTGGATCTACTTTCAACCAGACCAAATTAGTAAAAAACCAACGCACAACATTAGCAATCAATAATTTGCGTAGGAATGTTATTAAAAATCCGTAAATATGCATATATTTGTGTAGGTTAAAATGAATAATACCTGTTGCAGGTCCCAAAGCACGTTGGGTAGATTTAGTAAATCGACATCTCGTCTAGTGAACGGTCAACCTCACTTCGAAGAAAGAAATTCGCAAACACTGCCGCGCCATCTTCCCAAACAAGATTCAATACCAAGAACACTCGGTAACAAATCAAACAGCACAATAAACGTTTCTATTATAAACACTGTATCATCCCCAAGGAAAATAGAAGGTCCCGTAAAACCACAACGAACTTTTAAATCGAATCTTTCAAGAAGTAAGAGTTTGAACGTCCACGGGGGCATGTACGCTTCAAATCCCCAGTTGAATCAACCGATAGGGCTCAAAAGTCCTGGATTAATTTCAAGCCTTAATAGAAGCCAGAAAGATATTAACGAAGATACCTACACCACCCGTTTTACTAGAAACGGTATTGGTGAACACAGTGAAAATAAAAAAATGTTTTTATCATCATTAAAAGACAGAGCTCCGGAGCTTTTCAAGACCTTAGAAGAAGACGACAGCTACAGAAACAATAGAAGTTTCAACGGCGACATCTATGAACCACCTACAAGACTACGGGATAATAAAATAGTTTCCCCTATGCCTAATAATTCTGTTTATCGTAGAGGTAGTGCTTCAAGCACAGATTTTTCCGAGACCTATCATACTACAACAAGAAGTGATAATATTCATAATCCCACTGTTACAAACACCACGAAAAGTTTTAGTAGACGAACTCTGCCGTCTTCTAATGGTAGAGGAATGGAAACAATTCAATCCAGTGAAACGAAAATAACGAAAAGCAGCCATTTTAGAGGCGGGAATAATAACGAGCCCGCTAAATACCAACAAGATAGATGGTATAATAGTTCTGGGTCCAGACCTGTGGTTATTGAGGTTAGGAATTACAAGTAGTATTTTTTTGTGCCTATATTTTTTTTTAACTTTTAAAAAGTGTAACTTATTTTTTTTTGTTTAATTTTATTCCATTTAATGCAAGAATAATTAAAATTAATAAACTTTGTTAATACAACTATACTAGTTTTCTTTTACATACCTGACACCTCAATAATGGTTAGGGAGGCGAATAGGGGATTTTTCGGGGATACTCGAGCGTGGCAGTTGAAGGTATGAGAGATACCTTAGACCTAATAGAACAACTTTGGAAAGTATGTATTAGCTCTGTATATATATATAATAAATAATACAATTTGTACTACATTTCATCTACATTTACGTTGGTTGTATCTATCGCTTTATTGTCATTCGTAAATTTCCCGTTTTATCAGGGAGAAAGTAAGGAAAACAAAGAAATTAAAAACCTTTTTCGGTCAGATTAAGAGAATCTACCAACATTTTTGTCAGATTAAGAAATTATGATTTTAGGATACCGAGATAAAATTCCCCTATGAAAATCTGACGCGCTCGAGTATTTCAAAAATGTGTCGTAACTTATCGTCACGCTGAAATCGTCAGTTTTTTTAAAGGGAGCTTCCTTGGAGCCTACTTAACACCCCTTCCGAAAATCTGACGCGCTCAAGTAAATTTTTTTTCCGGATTTTTGACTACTTTATATGCCTACCCTCACCACGGAAACCGGCAGATTAGTATACAGTTGTTATCAGAGGCACTTGGGGCATACGTGGTATGAATATCTGACGCGCCCGAGAATGTCCAAATAACTATTTTTTTTTAAACATTTTTGAAAAACCGTACACGCCATACCCACCGCTAAAATGGTTTCCACCATACGAGCTTTTCTTTTCGAAATTACTTTATCTTTCGATTTTGATAGGTCTCCACGGCGCTCGATAATGTCGCCATTTAGCGACCTCGCCTCCCTAAATATGAAGAAAATCTGTCAATACTTTAAAAACCTAATAACTTCATTTTGGTACTAAGCCTGAGCAAAAGTTGACGTTAGATAATATATGTGATTCATTATTTTCTTGAGGTTCAAATAAATATTGGATTTACCCTCGTACAAAACTTGTTGATGTTGTTATTTCAACTTAATAGAATAATTGAACTTAATTTAAATTCTATTTTTGTTTAATTGGAAAGTGTATGTGCGGTTTCAAAGTTTACAAACTGGGACAAAAGGACAACAAACTATAATTCAATTGTCAAAAGTTAACGTTACAATTGATAGATAAACTTCAATATTGATAATCGTATCATTAGTACCAGGGATGTTGCGAATGCTGATTTTTTCACATCCGCGGATGCGAATGCGGATGCGGAGTTTTGAGGGCTCACATCCGCGGATGCGGATGCGGATACGGATGTTTAAGATATTATGTAAACCATCATCATTTCAGCCATTATTATGTAAATAAAGTCTATTAATGAAGAATTAAATCAATGATAACTTAATTATTAATATTTTTATTGTAATTAAATCAAACATTAGTATATATTAAACACCTATTGGTATATTAGTAATTAAAATTAAAAATAGGAGCATTATACTTAATGAACAGGAGTATTGCCGCCTTTTCTGGTTCAAGGCGATTACGCAGAGGTTCATAAATTAAACCCGCGCTACTAAATAATTGTTCGCTAGGAACACTGCCCGGTGGAGAGGATAAAAATCTTCGAACTATCGGCGATAATACCTAAAATTCCTCTCTATGAACACTCCACCAATTTAGAGGATTTTCATCCACATTAATTCTCTTTTCAGTGCGGTAAGCGAGTAACTCCTTTTTGAGTACAGCTTCAATGCTAATTTTATTTGGCATTTCTGTACTCTCGTCTTCACTCGACGAATCTAATATCATAGCAAGGTCGTTTTGTAAACATGACTTTCTGTTGAAACCTGATGTCCCTGTTCCTAGTTGTTCCATATCATTTTCCGTGCAATCAGACATTTTTATTCTCTTAGCTCTTTCGGTATTGGTATTAAGAGATTCAAAAACGTCATTCTCAGTATTTATCATCTTTAAAATGTAATCTTTAATCTTTTCTTCAGTCATCGGTGTAAAAAATATGTATAAAAATATTCGCATCCGCATGAACATCCGCACTGATTAATGCGGATGTGGATGCAGATGCAGATGTCCAAATCTATGCGGAAGCTCCGCATTTGCGGATGCGGATGCGAATGTTCGCAACATCCCTGATTAGTACACCCAAACTCGGTATGGTACCTAAGTGATGCTTAGACTGTGTCGGACAACGCGCCCTCATAAGGTGATAGTAGACAAGCCCTATTAGCCTTGAACAGACAACGTGTTATATCGTGGCCACCAAGATTTTGCTAACGCCTCGGCAGATAACAATATTATCCTGAGGTGGGTTAAAGCGCACGACAGGAGTAAAGGTCGGCATTGCCGATTCTTTAGCCAAGGAAGCGGCTACTATGGGGCTAGTGGACACACCTCTATGCAGGAAGTGTGAACAGGAAGATGAAACTGTCAGGCATGTCTTATGCGAGTGCCCGGAGTTATCGTCAATAAGAGAGTGTGTGTTCGGTGAGTCTTGGCCTACACCTGCCGATATAAAGGAGATGTCTCCTAGTGACTTGTCCACTTTCCTAAGAAGGACAGGATGGACGATGACCTTGGAGGACAAGAGGACAACTCCTCGGGAGAATGTACAATGGGGTCAATGAATCACGTGTGGCCTAAGTGCAGTGAGCCACACTCTCTACTTTACAGATACAGAAGGTATCTGCACACAACATCGCGTCAGTATCTGCAATCTTTTTAGTACCAGATGTATGACCCAACAGACATTGCCCTGTGCTAATCTTTTGTCTCATATTATACAATGTTTGAGCATTTTTCATTTTGATTAAAAAATATTACATTGTTACATATTGGTAGTTTTTTCAATGATCTTACCAAAATACTCCCATGCAAAATGTCAACTAAATCGGGCCAATTATGCATGCACACATACACAAAATTGTACCAAAATTGTAGTATATAGTATAAACTCCCATAGAAAAAAATCTAATAGTGTCAGATCTGGTGACCGAGGTGGCCATTCTATAGGACCTCGCGGGCCGATCCATCTACCTCGATATTCTTCATCCAGGTAACGTCTTACTGCACCACAATAATGTGCAGGAGCACCATCTTGTTGAAATGGTATTTCCAGATGGCCGAATTCATCTGGATTATCTTCCAGAATTTCAAGAATTAACGGCTCAATTGCATTTTGTAACATCTCCAGATACACTTGCGGTTTCCCAAAATACCTGCCCAAACATTGACTTTTTCTGGAAATAGGGTATGTTGTTCACGAAAGGTGTGAGGATTTGTGTCACTCCAATACCTTACATTTTGTGTATTCACATTTCCATTGAGGCAAAAAGTACTTTCGTCACTAAAACAAATTGTTTTTGTGTAATGAGGGTTTGACTAATTTTATTTCTCATACATTCACAGAATTCGAGTCTACTGTCGGGGTCGTCATCCGAAAAGTGGTGCACCATTTTTAACTTGTATGGATGAAATTTATTTTTAGCCAACACTCTCTGTACCTACTGTACTTTTACTTACTTCACAGATAGACGCAACTTTAGTTGAAGAGGAAGTAGGGTTTACTACCATTTCAGCAACTATATCAATTTTTTTATCATCACTAAATGTTGGTCGACCAGATCGTTTGGCATCTTGAACACTACCTGTTGCTTCAAACTTGTGAAGAAGCTCTCTCAAATAAATTCTCGAGATAGGGCGATCTGGGTATCTCTCATTAAATAAACGTTCCACTTCATGGAGATTCTTTCTAGATTCACCAATTATTAAGATATCTGCCTTTTTGTCGGCTTGAGAACGTACCATTTTGCCTAAGTAAACTTTTGAACGTCTCGTTAAACAATAATAAGATTAAATATTTAAGCTATTTAGAAAAACTTTGCAAAGCAACAAATTCCATTAAATAAAAAACGTCAATTTTTTTGACAACTAACCAGAGGCGGACTGAAAAATCTCCAATATTTAAATGTGGAATAATAATTTTGGTATTTATTTAATTTATCCGTCAAAATTTTAAACCCAAACAAAATTAATATGTAGCCCATGTAGCCAATGTCAATGCCTTTGAAACGAGATATCACTTGCCATATGGTCCTATTTAAAATTATTGGCCAGAGTGGCACTGTGACGTCATCTATTACTATTACGTCACCTGTTACCATTCGTAGAGAAGTTCACAACACTTTATTTTCACCCTCCAAATTTTATTAATGTAAGTGTAGCCGTTCAAAAGATACGAGGGAGGGAGGGGACTTTTGAATAGCACTGTATAGGCATGTCTGAGAGCAGAAATAAAGAAGGTAATTTGGGAGATCGCTTCAGAATAGTGAAGACGATGGAGATTGAGAACTTTTCTCCCCTATTCGAGAATTAGTCGCAATAATCGTCCAGGCTAAATATGCGTACGCATTCTATCACCCTACCCTCCTCGTGACGTTCGATTTCTCGTTTTACTTTACGACGGTTTGAAAACTCACGCGTCTCTCTACCAAACCTCTATACCAAACCACACAAACACTTCCAGTAGTAGGTTGAAAAGAAAGTGAATGAAATGTTATATACCATAACATAGCGGTACCCAAATGCGTTTATGATTGAATATTTAATTATTGTGAATTAGTTTATACATGTGGCGGACGTTAATTATTGGAAAATTTTGGTTTTTAAGTGGAAGTTTTAGTGATAAGTGTTAAAAAATGAGTAATCCTCCTATAGAGCAGATGCAGATGGAGCAAGAAGATTTGCTTAACAAAGAAGCTGGTGGAAAGCCTATTCTAATTGTTCGAGCTAGAGAGAATTGGGACAGATTAAGTAGGTATTTTTTGTTGATAAAATAATATACTTAAGTAGAAAAAAGGTAGGGTTGAAATCGGTAATTTTGTAACTTTAAGGTTAGGCTTTCCAGAATAATATAAACAATAATAATATAGAGATTTCTTTAAGCTTTCGGAAGATTGTTCAGCTAAATGCAAAGAACATATTTGTGGAAAAGTAAATATTATAATTAAAAGCTAAGAAGTTGAAATTAAATACAATATGTCCCCTCTAAGTTGGAATCATATGGAAAACTTTTTTATTATTAATTTCAAGAAGAAAAGTTATTCTTCATAAAATGTTCCGAATTATCTAAAGCCTATAATACATTGATCAAATATCAAATTCTCTAGTCGTATACGAGGTTTTGTCAAAAAATATTTGTTTCACTCAAGAGTAAAGTACCTTTAAATTTCACAATATCGAAAAATGTTATTGAAAAATATTGATCAGAATTAAAAACTACGATTAAAGGTTCATTTAAATTGAAACTTCAAATTATTTTATTTTTTACCGTTTCTATTTTGAATGAACATTTAGATAAGTATCTCTTGTGATTACCAAACACATGATATTTCACGTTTTCCATGTTTTTTAATAATTTTTTCATTTAAAACGCAAAATAAGTGCATATTCATTCATTTTGCAAATAATAAAATACATTCAAACATTAAGTTGTTACAAACAAACAAATTTCATTTCCACTCATACTAATGCTTCGACATATCCAACTTTTTTTAGTAACATTTTTCGATTTTGTCAAATTTAAAGGTACTTTACTCTTGAGTAAAACTGAAATTTTTTGACAACCGACTAAAAAATTTGATATTTGATGAGTGTATTATAGGTTTTAGACTCGGTCTTAGATAATGCACAAAATTTTCTGAAGAATAACTTTTTCCTAAAATTAAAAATAAAAAAGTTTTCCATATGATTCCAACTTAGGGGGACATATTATACAGTGTGGAAACCACTTATGGAATAAAATTCTTTATGTCATTATTTTAGAAAATTATATAATTGACCATACATTATTTAGTTTGTTGGAATCGGTTCATTAGGAGGATTTCAAAAATATGCAAATAAACAGGGTGTTTCATTAAAAAAAAACACCGACTATGGCATACTTGCGTGAATCATCCTGTACATTTAAATTTATGTTTACATAACGCCCAACTCAATTCAAAAGTTGACGTGTCTCGGCATTTTTTATAATTTTTTAAAATAATGACATAAATAATTTTATTCCATAAGTGGTTTCCACACTGTATATACAACAGCTCTTTATTAATTTCACAATAAAAAGTGTGCTCACTTATCCAGTACACTCTAAGGATCTCTAAGCACAATTCAATTTTTGGCACAAACTTCTTGTTACTATTGGCATGTAAAGTTACAGATTTTCAATTTACTCATCCATTTTTTGTATACCTTCTTCGTTTTCCTTGCCCTTCGAGATAAATGAACCAATCATCTGAATGATCTTTTTTATAACATCAAATTATAATTGCGATGTTGTCAGACTGTCAGGATAATATTATTTCTTCGTATTTTTTATTTTTTTGTTGAAAAATATTGTTAATTAATACCAAATAACATGTTGAGTTGCGCTTACTGAAATATGCAGAAAATAAGTAGTTTTCCACAAAATTTGACTCAAAATACAAGCTGTTGTATACAATTTTTCATTTAGTATTATTTTTATACGTTCAATTTTGGTCTGTTTGCTGATATATCCATTTTATGACGTCTCTGATTCTAATATTGTGCAAAGAGCAAAAACTATTACCAAACAGAGAGGTATCTCACTCGTTAGTTAAACATTAAATAAATAACCAAAAATAGAAATGAATCCAGATAATTACTAAGCTCGTGCTATTTGCTTTGATACCGCAAAGCGTGGATATAAAATTTATTACACAAAGTCAGTAGATTAATTTTTCGGTCATACTTAGAGTGTTAAAGTTTTATTCTTCATTTTAGAGGTTTCCCTTGCTTTTAGGGAAATATGAAAAAAATTCAAATTGACCCCAATAGAACCCACCAGAATTTTAAACAAAATGATCAACCCATTTAAGTTACAATACTATAATTATATTTCAAAAATAAAATACAGAAAAATATCTAAAAATTTATTATATATTTTTCAATTTATTTAAAACTCTATGTGACAAATATAGAAAATTATTAAAAACTATTATTAAGAGATCAGTAAAAATAAATAATAATATTATAATATTAATATATGCTTTTAAATTAATTTATGTTTGTATGATTAATTTTAACATAATATTCTAATGCATATACATGGTGGCAACAAAAATCCTCGAAATCCAAAAATGAAGCTAATAAGTTTTTTTAATCTGAAGTACAAGACACAATAATCATCAGAGAATGAACGAGATATTTATTTAAAAAATGTCATATCTTAGGTTATATTCTTATAAACATTAAATTACGACTCAATAAATTATACAATATTTTATATTCATGTACCTAAACATTTTTTAAACAATTTCGCTTAAAATAAAGCAGAGAACAAATAAATAATAAATAAATAGCACCATAACAATTAATCATGTAATAAAAATAGAAAAGTGGAAGTTTTTAAAATTCAGATAATAAAATTTTAGATCAAGGCTATCCCGTGTTATACAAGTTTATAAATAAAATTTTCAAACTCCATCAAAAATACCAACCATGTGAATATTGAAACCATTTAAATGTTGAATGATAATGTTCGACGACTGCTAACAACGCCACAGTGTTGCGTACCTTAATCAGATAATACCATCTAGAATGAAGAAACAATTTACGTCTAACAACTGATGAATTAAGCTACTAAACTGTCCATTGAGGATTAGGAAGCATGGGAATTTTTAAAAACTGGAATATTTCGAGTTTAGGACTAAATATCCTGTCCAAAAATATCCTGCTAAAAAAAACCCATCCCGTAATATCCCCTACCAAAAATATCTCTTCGCATTTCACCTTAGAAAGTATTGGATGGGAGGAATGAATGCATTGTAATGCACATCAATTTATTCAAGAAGGGGAAGGGAATATAATAATTAGATTAACCCTTCTTAAACCAAGTAATAGACTTGTATGTTGGCTCAGATATATTTCCAATTAAGGATATTCTGGAACAGGATTTTATTGGCTGGGGATATTTTTCGACGGGGTTGTTTTGGCAGGATATTTAGTCGTGCTACCAATATTTCTAGTAAACAAGCAAAATTGCACCGAGTAGTTCCGAATACCCACTAGAATTAACATAATTTTGCAACTTTGTCATTCACTACTGATAATGCGGGAACCTTGAACTTATTGAACAGTTCTAATGACTCCAATAATAAGATATGTAAGTGGGACTTGTTGAAAACATCATACAATTAGGTATTAAATAATTGACGACATTTGTAACTTGGTATAGCTATCTGTATCTGTAAGGTAGGAAGGGTGAGTGTAGGCTCACAGTACTTAGGCCACATGTCACCCATTGTACATCCTCCCGAGGAGTTGTCCTCCTAGGTCATCGTCCATCCTGTTCTTCCCAGGAAGGTCACTAGGAGACATATACTTTATATCGGCAGGTGTAGGCCAAGACCCACCGAACACACACTCTCTTATTGACGATAACTTCGGACACTAGCATAAGACATGCCTGACAGTTTCATCTTCCTGTTCACACATCCTGCATAGAGGTGTTTCCTTAGTAACAGTGGCCAATCAGAAATCCTACTGTTAAATGTAGGTTTTTCCTGGTCATCGCCAAATATTTCTTCGACGACAGCTTCCCAGGGTGAACCTGGCAAGACTGTATCCTCTGGTTCCATCCCATCTCTTAAGAGATTCAGCATGGGTGTAACGTTTGGCTAGTTCCGCAATTGTCGAAGTCGTCAGACCGTAGGTGTCACTGGGTCCTAAAATTCTTAGTCCAGCCGCTTCCCTGGTTAAAGAATCGGCAATGCGATTACCTTTACCCCTGTACTTTTGTAGTGCCCTTTAACCCACCTCAGGATAATAATGTTATCTACCGAGGCGTTAGCTAAATCTCGGTGGCACTCTAGTACTAGCCCCAATATAACACGTTGTCTGTTCAAGGCTAATAGGGCTTGTCTACTGTCAGTGCAGATTGTTATGTTTTTGCCAGAAATTCCTTTTCTGGTTAGTTCTTTTGTGGCAATAGAGTACACGCATATTTCATATTTTGCTTGGATATTAATTTATAATAGTAAATATGATATTAAAAATTACTAATAATAGGAAATAAACCAGTTTCCGTTGGAAATTACTCCCAAATTTTAAAATAAAATTCAAATTTCAATGCACTTTCCGACAACAACCCGAGGATTTCCGAACGCTGTGATGTCATATCTCTTGTGTTTACTTATGTCAATATGGCCGGTATTGCATTAGGTTATGTGTAGTTGTGTGTTTATATTGTATTTTAATCAAATATTAATTGCTTCATCGACGTAAAAATATCATTTATATGTTTGTTTGAGACCATTACGTGTTTGTGTGTGCTTTTTTTATTTCTAAAAGTCAACGCAAAGTGGAAAGTGGTCATAAATATTCGATATTTCCGAGAATATTTTAAAACTTTTGGAAGAATATATTTTATTTACTAGTTCAGTGACGATTCTTTCATATTTTGTCAGTAAAGATATGGCTAGCGAAGATTTTGTAAAAGCACAAACTAATAACTTGCCCAAAGTAGACTCATTTATGCTGCTTGAATTTATGAAGTCAAACAGCTGCTTTAATGCAGAGGAAATAAGAGGAGTTAAAGCATTATCGTGAGTACGATTTGAAGTATGTTTTATTTATATAATATATAACAACCATATTTCGATGTGTGGTCGTAAGAAAATGATGTTTTTATGGTTGATTCCTAGACATATAGGTACATAACCTCAAACTATTTAAGAATAAAAATTACCAGTATAGAAGTAGGTACTTACATTAAAATGGTCTTCACAAACAAAAGTAATGACCTTCTCTTAAGTGTATTTTTGCTTGCGCCACCAGGTAAAGTAACAAATATTTTGTCTGGAGTTTTAATAGGCGTTGATTTACACACTGGAACAATGCAATACTTGGAATACAAAGTTTTTTTTTCGGCTTTATCCATTTTTAAAGCTTCCAGAAACAAATTAGGTCACAAGAACTCAGAGCATGATACACAAATAAGAACGTAAACAAATAACGTCACACCATGGGGCAGCCATCTTTATGACGTAAAGCGCGTTTTGGCGGACTTTCAAATTTTATGATTTTTAAAGTCGTTTTAAAAGTAAAGTTTATATTTTTTTGAAAAAATAGGCATACAAGGTGTTAGGAGACCTGATAAAGAGTCAATTCCCACCAATAGCAAAGTTTATGCTTGTACCTTATTGAGATACCAGCCAGTTCTGTTTCAACCACGCTGGTATTTCCTCCCATGTCCCACTTAATCCTAAGGCTTACTCATCCTGAGCGTTCTTTTGTTCTTGAGCCATCTGTATATATGCGTATTGCATTTGCAGCATCTGACTCTGTGTTCTGTTTTATTTGTATTTTGTAGGGTTTATTAAACGCAAACCTGGGTTCAATTGCATCATTGGCTGCCTGCAGCAGAGGTAGCTCAGTAAGCGCCTCTTGCCATATAGGCTTAGCCTCAATTGACCTACTCCTACTTCGGGGTTTACACCAGCCATGCGCACCTTGATATAGGTGAATGAGTTGCTGTATAGAAACAATATTTTTTCTACTTTCAACGGTTTTCAAGGCTAAAATGTAGATTATTTTTTTTTTGTTTTATTTCATCGTGTCTGTTTTAATTTTTTTTAGTGGGAAGGTTATCAAACCTCAGTTCAAGAGTTCATTTCATATAACATGGATTAGGTGATTAAATTATAATAGAAGAGTTTGTTGCATTGTTCCTTTCTATTCGAATTTACATTTTTTTAAAATAAAATATTTAGATTTTTATCTACTCCTATACTTAATGTTATTATTAGTTATGCAGGAGCTGTACTCTAGTGATATCCATTTTAAGTACTTAGTACTTGAATTCTAATATACTATTCTATTAGTCAATATGGACTTGAAATAATAATGTTGGTTATCGGTTATCAACTAGTACTATTTACCAACCGGTAGTTGATATTTCCTGTTTATATTTTTTCAAATTATGTTATTTATCAAATTTTAAAGAAAAACTTTTAGTAGGTTTATATATTTTATCTACAACTGTCATATAACAGATATACGATGTGACACTATTTTCAGTATCATAATTACGTATATTACCGCACTAGTGCAATAATAGGAATCTAGAAAAATATTAAAACCAGAATTAGATATTTAAAATAACACTGGAAGCGGCATTTTCAATTTCCGAAAGGAGATTGTTTTCGCTTGAATTCATTTTTATAGATTTTTGTTCATTCAACTTTGACAATTTGATGACATAACTAATTTATTTCATTTCCACAGCTTTGTTTGTCTTTGGTCACAAAATATGATGCACAGTCGTACCTTATGTTTGCAGTCAATATTATTAAAAATACGTTGTACTGAAATTTTTTTTCTAATTTCACGATATAGGTACTGTTAATAATACTAATAGACAGTTGTAGACAAAATTTTGTACGTAACACGTGTGATAGGAATTATTAACGCACGCATGTGAAGTTTGCACGACATGGCCGTAGGCCAAGTCGTGTAATCACATAAGTGCGTTAATTATGTCCATATCCCACTAATTACGTAAATAACTATTTTATAAATTAAATAAATATTGAAAAAACATTGTCATATCTACCCTTGACAGACATGCTATCACTTGATATCTTGCTTGATATTGTTTATTTTCGAAAATAGGATTTATGATGTGTGAATATAGAGAGTGGGTTTCATATAATTTGTGTTATTTACATTGTGACTTTGACTTATCTGGTCAAAATACCAAAGATATAACATACTATGAACATTTTGCTTATATATGGTTTTAAATGAAACTAACTGTTTCTGAATGACTCCACAATATATTTGTAAAAATGTGTAAATTGCAAGTAAATTGACAATTGTTTCGATATAAATATCATCGTCAGAATGACAGAAGTTACTTTTGACATGATGTATACTTGATATATATTTGGCTAGTCCAAATAGTGCCCTATCTAGTGATTGACTTAATATATATGTATAGAAAAAAGAAGAAGATTTTACAAATAGTAGCTTTGATATTATTAGCCCTATGGGGATATTCTGGATATCTTTGTCCCATTTAAGATCAGTATAACTGTGCAATGATATAGGAAACCAGGAAAACTATATCTGCTGATCTTTACAATTATTACTTAAGAAGACAGTTTAATAATGGAGAACTTCCTAGATTCAGCTGTTCATTGAGGACTTCATATTGTGGGTCTGTTAAGTGTCTTCTAATTTCTAATTCTTCGAGGAAGTCCAGTTCTTGCTTCTTATCACAAACATGTAGTATTTCTGGTTCTGTGTTAGGTGTTGAAAGTTGGAGATACATAATGTGGATGAAGTTGTTAAATTTTAGATTTACGTATGTCAAGGTTGTGTTCCATTTACATTTATTTGCATACATTTTTTCTATAAATGAAAAATACATAGGAAATATTTATCTTATCACTTAAATTGAATACCACAAATATGATGGTGTTGAAAACATGCCTACGAGAAATAATGTGACATATTTAATCGTACTTTTTTTTACTTAGAAGACATTTTATGGAATTTGTCAGTCTTTCAAATGTTAATTGTTATAAATATTCACCAACATATTTGTTATAAAACGTTATTTTTTTCGTTAAAAAAGTTCCTACCGGAACCGAACTAAGTAAATCAGGAGAAAATTGGAAATTAAGAATTTCTTCACTACAGATCCGTCACAAATCCAAAGATGGCATAAGCCCATGATCAGTCACGTAGCTATAACTTTTACATGGGGAGGGTTTTGGTGTTTTTCATCTGATAGGTTTACAAGGGGAAAGCTTTATTGAAGGCGCCGCCTAAGGCAAAAAAAATCGAGTGCCTCGACCTAAAGCAATTTTTCAAGTTCAAGAAATAATGTTAAGTTTTTTTTTTAATTATTTGTTTGACTTGGCTACATCTTCTTTTTGCCCCCTTCTGCTGAAGTGGTTATAACCATGTATATATTTTTTTAAAGGAGCCGTCCCTTCGCCGGCACCACCTCAGCCTCTTGGGCTTATTGTGGATTCTCCTAACATTCTGACTACATCCTATTCAGCCAATCCGTTCCCTGTATTAGCTCATACAGGTTCTTCACTGGTTGGTTATAGAAGTCTTCTGGAGTCATTTTGGGCCTTCCATTAGTTTTTGGTCCAGCATCTCACAGTTGCATAATATGTGCAGAGCTGTTTCAGTGTCCTTTTTGCATCTCCTGCATGTGAGGTTTCCGTTATACATCCCTATTTTGTTCAGGTGATCCTTTGTGGGAAAGTCTCCCGTGAGAAGCCCCGTTATGGTGCGTAGTTTGTTCCTGCTCATTGAGAGCAGTTCTTTTGCTACTTTTTTTGATAGTTCTTTTATAAATTCCTTTCCAAGTGTTTGCCTGGGCGTATTCTTCCAGAGTTTTATGGATTGTTCTCTTACCCACCCTTTTAACCATGACCTAGTGGAGCATCTGGAGATGCCCACAGATGGTTCGTCAGCTTTTTCATTGCCAGCGATTCCATTGTGACCTAGGACCCACTCCAGTGTTACACTGTTCCGAGTCGCCAGTCTTCCAAGTTTTTCGCCGCATTCCCATACCAGCCGCGATGTTACCTGTATATTAATTTGGGAGCACCTATTTTAAAAAGTGATGGATGATTGAAAATTGAAGCTTTTATTAAACAGAAAATCAATCTCACAAAAGTAAATTCAACCTCTTCAGCTAAATTATTCACAATTGTTGAGGAATCTATTTCTATTGCCAAATCCCGATGAATACTCATATTGCGGCAGTATGCTAATAAAAAATTATTGTACCTTTATTGAATTTTGAACCCCCAAAACCCCCTCTCATATACGTCCCTGCCCATGATGATTTTGACAACCACTAACCATGTTAGCACAGAGTACACCTAGATACACGTACTCTGTGATGTTAGGATCATAGATAACACGTTAGGATGTCAGCGCTGTTATATGTGGAAGAATCTGCAACTACCACTAACGGCGTTAGAGTTCTCACTAAATTAGAAATTTTAGTACTGACAGGACTCACTACGTGGCAGCACCCTCGCGTATTCAGAGATCCCCTACCCTGCCACTAACTAACAACATCGTATTTTTGTTATGTTTAATAACACCTCATTATTTGATGAATAAGACTACACTATTTTTAGACTTGGGTAACGCTACATATAAATATTTACAATGTTATCCAGCACAAAACAATAAAGGTCAGTATGCCATAAACACATACATTCCCACGAAGGAAAGCCGGAAACACGTGCCATGATATAGATCATTTTGGAATTAAAAACTGTACGAATCTTCCGAGAATCGTAATAAATGAAAATAAAATCAAATCAAATAAATGCCAAAAGCCCCTTTATCTTTTTTATTATTTATAACTAATAAAACTAGCACCAACACGAAAAAAAAAACTAGAGATTTTAATTCTGGAAATCATTTCTATTATTAACCAATTTATTTTTACATTTTCAAGTTCTTACGTATTTGCATTGCTTACAATAACGTAACACACGCAAATTAGTTTACGATAAAAATGTATAAATATAATGGAAAAGTAAATATCACAGCATACATACATAATATAATCTTAATAGGACATGTCCTCCATCTGACAAGTCGAGACTAATGACAGTCGCCCTGAGGATAAACAATTATTTGGACTTGACGTAACCTTGCACTATACGAAATCAGCCTACTATATCTATAGAGTAGATGACAGTTTCCATTTTACACAATGTAGTTTACTAAGTGGTATGTAATGTTGGTTGCATATCTAATAGGTGGAATAGATATAAAATTAAGCAGTAGACTCCGTTTCACATATGAAGAACCCACTAGAGTCTAAAAGCTGCAATCGTATGCGCGAAGAAGCTGCCCATAACAATATCTGAACATCAATATCGGCTTAGGCCTTTGACTTTGACCAACGACCTATTACGACTGCAGCTTCTAGACGTGAGTTCTTCTTATGTGAAACAGAGTCTACTAAGTGGTATGTAATGCTGGTTGCATATCTAATAGGTGGAATCGATATAAAATTCTGCAGTACAAGCCACTCAGGTGCGAATACAAGGAATATGATTCTGGTAAATCTAGTTTAGCTTATTTCTCATCGTCCCTAAGGTTGTTATCAATTTTTTCAATTAAATTTGTTTAAAAATTCCCGCCAGTAGAGTAGATTTATATGTATATTACACCACCTTTAGATATGCAACTAGCATTGCATACAATATTTAATATCTGTGCAATAAAAACATTTCTCAAGGCGAAGTTGAATGTTTTGAAAATGTATGGGAACATAATACACTGAAATATTTCCCTAACAATAATGAAAATGCAGTGAAACAGCCATTAGAAAGATTTTCTATCCAAAAATTGTGTCGAATAGGAATGTTTCTATTATTATACAGGTTTTATTATTTGAGTTGTATTTATTTTTCAAGGATAAACGAATCGATAAACCGGAAAATAACCTATAAAAATTATCGTCAGTAGGTTCTATTGTCAAATTATTTAATTAATCTTTTTGTTTCTAAGTATATGTTTCATTATATAATATATGATGACTTCTATTTCAGACTGCTTGATTAAATATTAGGTTACATTGAAATCAATCTCAAAAAATAACCCAAACAAGTTTACATTTTTCTTACGAGGGTGGATCTATAAGTTACCATCATGATTTGAGTTTTTTCTAGGTTCTTTTTTCAAGAGGGACCCATCTGTATTTTTATTTTTCAATTACGTGGAGTTAAATGTCTTTCGGTAACGTGATGTTTTATAATTATCTGTATTCATTGACAGATTGCGAAAAGTCTATTCGATCCATATGATTTACACAAGTACGACAAAGAAAATATTAGAAAAACTACTTGAAAGAGAGAGAAGAAAAATTATTCGAAGTCAGCGTTGGGCGTGTCTTCAGCTCCAGCTACCCATCTGATATGAAAGCAGCGTTGCCAGTTTAGAATGTTTGGTACTTTTAAGACGGGATAAAGCATGACACAAATAAGAATAAATTAATATAGTTCAATAAAAAAATTGGACAAATTACAATCTGCAACAAATAAAATCTATACACTGCTTTCGATTTAACAATTATTGGTATTTAACATTATTGCCGACAAAAATTGGGAATAACTTTTACAAATAAATACATTTGGCAACAGCTGACTGCACACAATGATTCTTCTCTCTCTTTCAAGTAATTTTTCTCATATATTCCTTGCCATTCTTGTGTAAATCGTATGGTTCGAATAGACTTTTCGCAATCGGTATATGTCGTAATAAAATAAATGCGTCAACCCAAAATTTTAGCATATCTATTGATTGCAAGCAGCATAAATAATTATGTAATTTTTTCATGGAAAGGTTGAGATTAAATTGTTACAAGCAAGATTTGACCTCTCCATATCGGTTAGCAATTCTACATACATAAAATTACAGGGAAGATTTGTATGACATAAATATCGAATGGCATAGAATTTTTAATGACTTTAAATAGAAAAAGAAAAACACTTTGCAAGGATAGTTTTTATAACCATATTCAAATGACCATCGTTGACGAATTCAGGTCATGAATCAAGTTTCGGTTAAAATAATGAAGTGTATGTATAGGGTGTATCCTTAAAAAATGTCGAGGGGTTGAAATAAGATGATCTAAATGCTTACACGCGACAAATAATTCATATTCAGATAACATATTCAGATAATTATCAAGTTGTTGTTAACAACTTGTAGAAATTTACATAACCTCTTTATTTATTTACATTATAACAGTATAAACTAATTTTAAGATGAGCACCAATACAGAATACAAAAATAAATATTAAAAATATGATAGTTTGCGGATTTGTGTCGAAAATACTTCGAAAAAAATATAGAACACGATCAACAATATACATTGTATAAATCTACCGGATGTTAATGAGTCATAGGCCACCCGTTAACTTTTGATAGATTTTGTTCAAATTTTGGTAGGCAGTTTTGAAAAGCACATTTAAAATGACCGTCTTTCGGTATAAAACTTTTTTAAAACCATGATTGTGACTTAAAAAATGTACAGTGTGTTCTATTAAAAATATTACAGGCTCTCCAAGTTTTATATTAATTAATATTTTTGTTCGGAGTACGTACAATGTCCCAGCGTCATATAATCCAAAAAGAAACAAGGAAATATTTTAAAAGTAAATTAAAACTAAAACACTTACATTTGAACTTCATGACGTAGGCTCCATCCCAATACCATTTGAACTGCACCATTCTTTTCATTATCTAGCACTTTTTAAAAGCCCTAAACCGAAATAATCGAACCATTTCCATATACCGACCGGCGGTTGCCACCACATTTACCACAGACCTTACATGTATACATCACATAAATTTCCCTATGATACAGCCTCTAAGTCTACTACGTTAGAGCAACTTCGAGCCAGTACCTGTGTTTACCTTGTTTTTTTATAGAGCAACCCAACTATCTATAAAAACCGGTTGCTTGTCTCATTTAAAATAGATTACATTTTAGAGTACTGTATAAAAATTCACATCTCATGTTGTAATTTACTGAATTAAATACATACAATTCGGTCAGTATAGAGTAGATGAGTGTCACCCAACAGTCCTTGTAGCCCGAGAAAATCTTACCATATTACCCAAATACTCTTTTAAGTAAATACAAAGTTACACGTTTTTTTTTCAAAATTTCAATTGGGAAAAGTATGTGAATCAAAAATATTTTAAAGTTTAGAATAGCTAAAAATAGAATCAAAAGTGAAATGTACAACCCCAATAATTATTTGAAAAGAAAGTGAATTCCATTATCAAAAAAATGATATTTATTAACAGTCTAATTTAAAAAAAAAAAATTGATAACCAAAGTACCACAAAAATTAGCGAGTAGTCCAAGTAATCTGGGCATAAAAAATGTCTTTAGTGAAATATTAAATTTTTTAAGCAAGTTAAGAGATTAAAAATATAAAAATAAATTTATAGTGATTGAGTTGAAAAAAACAAAGATTTTCAAAAACTTCAAGTCCTTATTGTACCCCAAGGAAAAATATGTGATCAGATATTCTATTTCAAACACACACATACACTTGAAAATTTGTGTAACAAGTAATTTTTTTCAGTTGTTAAAAAAGTATATCTATGATGTAACAGCATATAAAAAATTTGCAAAAGATGAAAATGTGAAGAATTGGAAACACCCAAAATAATAAATTGTTGTCATTTCTTGTGAGTTGTCTGGAAGATCTCGTTATATACCTAGTGCGTTCTGAAAGTGTCTATGCTGAATAAAAATATGCTGAGCTAAATAAATGTTTTGAATATGGAACAGAAATTTTAAAGTTTATAGAAAAATAGTTCCGGCCTATGAAAATATTAATTTTTTATGTATAATTTAATTAAGCTAGACCAACTAAATATTTTAAATCAGAAAATAAATTTGTTTTTAAGTAATTTTTTTTATTATTCCTATTTAAATTTAAAAGTATTAAATTGTGTTTGATGGTTGCCCTATATTGGCTTCCAGAACGTTGCACCAGGAATCCTTTGTTCTTCTGTACCTAAATTAAAATTTCTAAGTTGTCTGGAGCAATCGGTTTTCTGACAAAATGGTTAATAATATGACTGACTAAATAAATGTTTTAAGCAAGGGAAAAAATTGAGGATAATTAAAATATTTCTTAATCTCAATTTTTGTGGAAAAATTAATTTTTTAAGCTATTATAAAAAATATATTGAATTATATAAAATTTACTACTTTAATGATTAACCAATATGCTCACAGACGCTGAAAAAAATTCACCTGAAAAACAATAAACAAACAAAATTCACATAAAAATATCCTCTTGCTGGGGTGTTTCCAATATTTAATATATTTATAAAATTATTCAAAGTTAAACATTTCAGGCATACTTATTGAATAACAAAAATAGAAAATATAATTATTAAATCGAAAAATTAACTAGAAAATTTTAAAAACTGTTTTAAATCTCTTTTTAATAGTACATTGTTTACTGGGTAGGAAAAGCTTAACATTCCTGGACGACTGTGAAGATTGCTAAGTCGAGGCGCAAGCCGAGACTTAGCAACACAGAGTCCAGGAATCTGGCTTTTCCTACGAGGTAAACATACTATTTTTCCGCAAATCGTTTAAAATTCGACAGATATTGATTGATTTAAAAACAAAACGCGATAATTTTATTCCCAAATAAATGGTGCTTTGAAATTCCTAATAAAATTACTTGGGTTACTATGGAAACGTATTGAGGTTGAATTGTCAAACTTGACGCTTATAAATTTAATTGCTGGTGTTCTCGAAAGTGAAATGATAAGTGATGATGAAATTTCCATTCCTGGGACTCCTCCAGAGCTGGTTGAGGCAGTGAATACTGCTTCATTAGAATTATTGCCAAATAAATCAAGAGAAAAGTACGAAAATGCATACAGACGTTTTATGGATTATCGCATGAGTAAAAATACGAGTTCTTTCTCAGAAAATGTTGTAATGGCATACTTCCTAGACCTTTGTTTAAAGATGAAATCTTCAACATTATGGGCCAATTATTCAATGCTGAAGTCAACCCTTGCACTTAAACACAATGTAGTTATATCTACATACTCAAAACTTCGTTCTTTATTGAAACGGCAAGCTCAAGGTTATAGGGCAAAGAAATCTAAGATTTTAACGAAGGAAGAAATTGAAAAATTTATCCAGGAAGCTCCAGATAAAGAAAATTTAATGATTAAGGTAATTTACAAGGTTTTAATTTCTATTTAGATTATAGCTTTATTTATTTTTTAGGTGGCTGTAATATTTGGTATTTCTGGGGCCTGTAGAATGGATGAGTTAGTCCAATTGACTGTACACGATATAGAAGACTTAGAATCTAAGCTTTTAATCAGCATACCTGATTCGAAAACCAACAAACCAAGATCATTTGTAATTAATCAGATCTACTTGAATGTTTATCGAAAGTATGTTTCGTTAAGACCAGAAATTATGAACAGTGACCGATTTTTCTTTAAATATCAAAGCGGAAAGGGTTGTAGACAAGTGGTAGGAATTCATCAATTTAGAAAAATGCCCAAAATAGTTGCTACTTGTTTGAACTTGGTAAATCCGACAGAATATACTGGTCACTGCTTTCGTCGGTCTTCTGCAACAATATTGGTTGACTCTGGTGCCGACATAACTAGTTTAAAGAGGCATGGCGGATGGAAGTCATCAAACGTTGTTGAATGATATATCGAAGAATCGCTTAACAATAAGGTTGAGGTGGCAAATAAAATTTTCACAGTACAAAATATTCAACAAAATGACCCTACCACCCTGCATGTTGTCCAAAATGTTTCTCATAGTTCTAAGAGTGTTCCTCCAATGTTCAATAATTGTACTAAAATTCTGTCAAATTACTGTAAATATAACAAATTGATCTTAAAAATGTATTCAGCAATGACTTGATGTTTTCAAAATATAAATTAATTCCTTATAAGCAATGTGTTTTCAATCATTTATGTAGAACACTAACAACTGTACGGAAATATCATTTCCTTACAGTAAGGAAATGACATTTCCTTACAGTAAGGAAGTCCTGACTTTTTCTTCAAGAAATTTTGACAGGAATGTCAAAATTTCCTAGCGATTTGCGGAAAATTCTATTTTTGTTATTCGTCACAACAACCACCTACCTTTTGGCAAACCGCGTTTTAAGGACCGAAACAAGCGATTAAATCTGTAAAAAAATAATAAATTGAATATTGTTTTATAGAAAAAAAAAATCATAATCGATATCAATTTCACCGAAATTTTTATGATTTGGTCTATATGTGCTGTTAACTTTGTCATAATAAAATGCAATTAAATATACCTCAGTTTGTTATATTCTGAATTCTGAGCAGTTGACGATAAAATTTTGTATACACCACGTCAGTAAAGTGTCTTTATCGGACTCGCCTATTATTCGTCTAGCTTCGCTCGTCTTATAATTTCAGACTCGTCCGATAAAAAATCACTTTACTGCCTTGGTACATAAATAACTATTATTCAGTAAATCACTTTTCAACTACAAACTACATCAGGTACTGTATTTATTTTTTATCAATAAGTGGGTGTATTATAAAAGCATTGTATTAAACAATAACAATTTACCCATCATTACACGCTTGTTAAATAATACACATTGACCGTTTTTATAAAAAAATAAAATCATTCAGTAAATCAACTAGTTTAGTTTGTTCAGTATAGCAAGTCTCCCTTCCTCATAAAATCGTGTTCCATGACAGCGCTAGCTCAAAGATTGCCAGTAATTTTTGAATTACCTCCCGCGTGGTTCAGTTCAGAGCTTCAAACGACAAACAACAGTAATACAAGTTGCAAATCTAGAATTGAGTGATAAACAATCCGTTATTGTTTTAAATTTAATTTTACTGCTACACGACTTTGTGATGGGCTTACTGGGCGTGAAAATGTGGTTGAGGCAGCATTTTTTTCGTGAGTTTATATAATTAGTTTTTTTTCTTATAATTTGTTTATATAGCATTAACTATATATTAAAAAAATATATTAATTATATAGTAGATACCCAATAAGGTAATGAAATTGCATTAAATATAGGGTAATAATTAATTTTCCGTAAGGGGGACAAAACCCTATTCGCTATCACATCTTTAATCTAAAAAATCGCTCACGATCTTCCCCCCCTCGCATAAACTAATTTAACTAGGTTTTATTTATTAAAATATTAATGGGATTCCTAAAAGATTATTAAATATTCAATTTTTATTGGAATTTATTCAACAACTTATATACATCTCACTTACAGAATGGTTACAAATTTGTTTTTTTTAGAATGAGAATATTAGAAATCAAAAACTCTCCTTTTTAGTGCAAGAAAACTACCAGTAAATTTTAGATACTTGGTATCTAAAAACAGAAAAAGAAAAAGTTTCAGAGATGCTACCTTTTTACAAAATTATCTTATGTAATATTGCTCACACTGTATAGCATCTTGGACTCCGTTTCATATAAGAAGAACCCACTAGAGGTCTAAAAGTCGTATGCGCGAAGAAGCTGCACATAACAATATCTGAACATCAATATCGGTCAAAGCCTTCAGATATTGATATAATGTGCATCTTCTTCGGGCGTATGACTGCAACTTTTAGACCTCTAGTGGGTTCTTCTTGTGTGAAACGGAGTCTACTATCGAAAACTCTTCTTATACTACTGACTTGAAGTTTTTATCAAGAAATTCTCGACAAAAGACTTGTTAATAGAGTCCATAGTAATTCTACAGTTCGCATAGTCCGACCCCAGATTTATCTCAAAATTGTTATTTAAAGGTTTATTTTCTTGGACTATTTTGTCCATTCATTAAATTTATGCAAAGAATTTTTTTTATACAACAGTGTCGTAACCAGAGGGTGACAATTTGTTATAATAAAAAGTTGTTCTTTTAATACACTTTCCTGTCAATTATATATCTAGAAGAAAAAGAAATCTGAATAACAGTTGCTTTATGACCGTTTGTAATTATTATCAATGATTTAGTGCAAGTTTTAGTCAATTTTTTAGGATCCTAAATAAATGATAGATACATACACTTCTATCATCAATGGGCTCGTTCACTAAAATTTTTAAATCAATTTTAACTGTCGTAAAACAAAGTACTAAGGATAAAAATATGTTTCTGAAAATTTCATGTCAATAGAATATGTCGTTCTCCTAATACAACCAATTTTATTAAACAAGCATACCGTAGCGGTGCCGAAGACTATGACTGTGACGTCACCGCATATGAAAGTTAATGTGCACTAACATTACGCTTCTGACTGTAACGTGCCTCGCGTAGAATTTATTTATTTTGAATTACTTACAAAATTTTTGTGTTAATAAAATAAAATATGCGGACCTAATTTTAAAAAGCAGACTCATTAAATCTTCCAGAAATGGACTTGCTAATGATTATGAAGTTTTTGGAACTTTAGTTCTTTACGCCAGGTTATGTTTGAGCGACCAGGGGTCGCGACGCAAAAGATCTGACCGTTACGCTGCGTTATGTTACATTGCTTCGTTATGTGCCTTGCTTTTGCGTGCTTGTGCCTCCTTAGTCTCTCTCTCGTTTACGAAGCAGCGATTCATAATAATAAATATGCTCATACCCGGATTCGAACCCGGGCCGCCCGCGTGCAATGCGAGCATTCTAACCACTGAACCACCGATGCTATATTAAAATTCTATGCAAAGCTGGTATTCGCAGTGCTAGTGATCTACTTGAATTTAATATTCTCTCGGAACGAGAGATTTCATATGCGATGACGTCACGCCTGAAATTCGGAGAGGAGCGCTGTTTAATGTTTATAATTTATTTAGGGGACTTAAGAGTCTCGCTGACGTCTAATTTTTTGCACAGAGCCTCAAAATGATGTGCTATTCCTAATGGTAAATAAAAAATTTTGTAAATGACCCATTGTTCAGCCAATTTTGAAATTGACGAAACTTGTCCTATTTTTGTTCAATTTTAATTGATAGAAAATATTTATAGAACCAGTCCTATTTTCTATCAATTAAATGACAACTTGGGGCAAACATATAGGTTAAAATTTATTTTAAGGTTATTGATTTTTTTATTTTTCATGATGGTGGTGACACTGGTTCTGCTACATAACCAATGTTTATTCAAAGATTATATATTATATCGTTTATTGAGGGGTGAGAATGTTGTGTATATGTGAAAGTTTTTCGTTTGAGCTATTTTAAATATCAATAATGTCGTGGTCTCATGATCAAGTACTTCGATTTATTGAACTATATAAAGAAAGAACTTGCTTTCACATAGTTAAAAGTTCTCAATATAAAAATAAGCATATGATGGCTTCTCTTTCTTATATAATTCCTAATTTGATCATTACAAACGGGCATTAATCATTGTTTTTAAACGTTTTAGCAAAAATAAAATAAATTCATTATTTTTAACTGAATAATTTGCAGAATCATAAATAAAAAAATGGTAATTTGTTTTGCAATTATATTATGACACGATAGGAATGTTAACAACAATTTAAATGATTTATCAAAATAAACACACTGAAAAAATAAAATGTTTCATAAAAAAACATTGTAATGCTATAACAATTTAGTCATTAATGCATGATGTAAATTAGGAGCGTTCTGAAATAATGACCCATCTCTAATTTCGTCGCGCAATACGTCTATGTTCCTAGGCGGAAGCTTGTTTTTTTTCTGACCGAAAATCAAGGAGATTTGTAGTTTTTTTTAAACGTCACTTTATTAATCAGATATGAAGCAAATTAACATATATATTTTTACTTTTTTATGGTAATCAACCAATAAAAGAATCATGGGTAAGTTATTTCTAGTATTTATAAATTATTAACGATATCTCGGAAACTTTGCACTTCAGGGCAAAAGTTATTGAGATCATTATTGTAGGGAATGAAATTTCGCACATTTTCTTCCCCAAACCTTTTTTTGTAAAACTTACCGTTTACGATTTAATGGTGTTAATAACTTTTGCCCTAAAGGGTAAATCTCCGGAGATATCGGCAAAAAACGTATATAAAATGTAACAGATTCTTAAAATAGCGTCTGGTTAGATGTTAACAAAAACTAAACAGTCTGGCAATTTGTAAAATAATTACTTTTTGGTTGATCCTCGTATCATAATCACATTTTAATTACGAATATCATGGTGAAGGTTACAACTCATATGAAAATGAGAAAATTCTAGATATATGATGTTTTAGAATCCAAATTTAATAAAAGCAAATAAATATTATAGTGGCAACACTACAAGTGAGAATGTTTAGAAACAAATTTAGTAGGTAGATTTTGAATTTAAAAATGTGGAAAAATACAGGTAGATTTTGTGGAAAAAAAGTACAATAGCTGTAAACTTGAATTTTTCAATTTTTTTTCCAGCGAAAGGAAAGATTCCTGTCCGCTTTTGGATAGGAGTTATGGTCTTCCTGACGACTTATATAAATTATACTACAAGAGTCAATATGGCAATAACCATTATTTCTATGACGAAGGGAAAATCTAAAAAGACACCCGAATGTATACTAGAGGCAGAAAACAAAACAGAAGAGGAATATGCCAATACTACTATAAAAGATGAATTGCCAGATGTAAGTATTATTTATTAGCTAGTTCATCATTTGTATTTATTAAAAGTGTCGCCATTTTGGAGTAAATAGTTTATTATACACCAAGGTGGCGACGACTGTTTCTATTGACCCAGCACCAAAACTATTTCGCGAGAAGATCAAGGTTTTTTCCACTACTAGCCAAATTTAAAACCAAAAAGATAAAAATAATTGCCATTATACACTATTTCAATGCTAAAATATTACTTACCAAAGGATCTTGGGAAACCGGTGCATATGAACTTTAATGTTGCTATTACAATTTAAACTCACTGCAATAAAATACCATTATTCCTATAGTTTATAATCACCAATATTAAGTCCAAAGAATTAATAAAACCAATTATACGATCACATAGAAAATTTTTACGAAAAGAGGGTTATGTTTTACGGCGTTATTTCATATTGCGTTCACAACACAACACCTTGAGTGTACTGTGCATACTCTATGGTACTGTGTAAGAGTTATAGACCACAGATAACCGTTTTACACTACAGCGCTCCCAAACGCACAACGTTAGATGGTGTACTCTGTGCGTTTACCCCGTCGTCTGATTGACAATGTGACAAGTACTAAGTACACTGTCCATTATTCACCTACGTTAATATTAGAATAAATTATCAACCACTGATAGATAAATTCAACTTCTCAGTTGGCTATAAGAAGAATGTTTTACAAAAGGCGATCTTTATTAGTAATTACTGGTTATATAAAACTCTGTTGTCAATTCGACGACTGCATCTTATGATTTGTTATTATTTTTTAGTTCGGCCCTAGGTACGACTGGGACGAAAATATCCAAGGTCTTATACTAGGCTGTTATTTTTGGGGCTACACGATATTGTCTTTGCCAGCTGGTGCTATTTCCGAGTGGTTTGGACCAGCGAAAGTAATATTTTGGGCAACCCTAGTAACAGGCATATTTAATTCTTTATGCGTACCAGCAGCATGGACTCACTATGGACTACTAATAGCATGCAGATTCATGATAGGTGCATTGGGGGTGAGTACCTACTAAATATATATTCAAATTTTTAAGTAAGTGAAATAATTTTTGCAGGGATTAGTGTATCCGGCTTTGCAAGTACTCATAGCCAAATGGGCGCCTCCTGCTGAAAAGGGAAAATTCGTGGCGGGATTGATGGGTAACACGTTAGCCACATGCCTAACGTGGCCATTGGTGGGTACTATAATTTCTGCTTCGAATTGGAACTGGGGTATTCAGATGATATCAATTCAAATTATTGTTTTTCTTATAATTTTCTATTGTGTGGCTGCTGATTCGCCGGATGATCATAAATTTATTTCGCCGGAAGAGGTGGCGTACATTAAAGAAGCTCAAGGGGCTTCGGTTTCTAAGAAAAAGGTAAAGTTTATGGTTTAGATGCGTTTGTTTGAATACCCTATTTACTTGATTTTTATTATTTCAGCGTGCTCCACCTTATAAACAGATATTCACGAGTGGACCATTTTGGATATTGAATATATTACATTTCGGTAACTTGTGGGGTTTATATGTACAACTCCAAAGTGTGCCGAAATTCATGGCGGAAGTAATAGGTTTTAGTTTGAAAAAAGCTGGAATATTAGGGGCGTTGCCCCATTTGTTGAGAATGTTTTTCGGAACAACTTACGGAGCCGTGGGAGATCATTTGAAGAAAAAGGGAGTTTCAGCCAAAGTAATAAGAAAATCTTTCATTCTGGGATGTGAGTATTAAATATATATTATATTCCTTAGCCGTTAATTTGTTTATAGACTAACCGCTGTCGCGAATAACTGCCTTTTTCTAAGATGATTGCTAGACGCTGTTAGAGAAGAAGAAGTCTTAAGTTTATGTTGGTTATAGTTATTGTCTTCTGTCAGAAATTATTCGCGCTTTAGTTAGAACCACAGAACTAAACAAACATTAGTTTTGTGGTTGAAACCATCAAAATATATTGATATAAGTAGAAATCCGATTTGACATAAAAGAGACATTTGACGCACAGCTTATGCAACTTAAATCTAGGGAAATCTTGCTATCAACACATTTTTTTAAACTAAATGTATGTTTTAGCTCACATTATTCCTGGAATATTGATGTGCAGCATATGTTTGATCGGTTGTAATTGGATACCATTGATAGCCCTGCTGACATTCAGTATGGCGATTAACGGAGCCGCAGTGCTGACAAATTTACAGAATCCACAAGATCTTGCACCAAACTTTGCCGGTTCTATTTTTGGTATTATAAGCTGTATCGGTGGTACGACTGGATTTTTGGTACCTGCTATCACCGGATTCTTTATTCAAAATCACGTAAGTTGGTATTTATTTTGTGACTTAATTCCTGGATATGAAAACGTAACTTTTTACAGAATGGAATGAAAGAATGGTCATACACGTTTATTCTTGGTGGATTTGTTTACATCGTGACCGGTATCATCTTTATTATATTCGGTAGTGTTGAAGAACAAAGTTGGAATCGAGCAGCAGACGAACAAGGCTAGCCAAATATGCATTCATGATTCTTGAAAGACAAAATTTAGACAGATCTTTTCAGCTCCAATTTCTGCTACTTCCATTCCTGTACCTCACACAAATCATGTTTGTACATAAATACATATAATAATAAAAAATTGTATTTTTTTTCTCTAGTTGGTTGGCCTTGGCGAAAACCGATAAAGTCTATTTTCCACGGGGCGAGTTGACGCTGCAACTCTCGTTTACAAAGATAATAGAATAAAATAGGGTTAGGGTACCTAAATTATCTTTCCCATGATTAAATGCGCATGACACAATTCGGCACGCATGTCAGCATGAAATTGAATTGAGGATACTTACGTTTAAACGTCATTGTCCCAGCACGCGTGCCGAAGTGCCACTTCGCCACTAAATTGATTGGGGATGGGCTTTAAAAGTGACATGCAGCTTGGCGCTTTTTTTTTCGTCGGTCGCATGAATAAAAACTTGTTCTATTTTCGAGCGAGAAGTCGCTGCGACTTGGTAACTTTTCTGGTGGATTTTGTCGCACCAACCCAAAATTTCTATTGGCTGCTCCGCTCTGACATTGCTGTCGTTCAATAAAGTTGGCAACACGTTACGTGTCCCATATGCCTGGATGAGTCGCAGCAACAAACTATCGATTGTACTTTTTCTCGCAGCGATTTGACGCAACGTAGAAAATGATCACTTTTCTCTCTTGCTCTATTTTCGAGCGAGAAGTCGCTGCGACCTGGTAACTTTTCTGGTGGATTTTGTCGCACCAACCCAAAATTTCTATTGGCTGCTCCGATCTGACCATGCTGTCACTGTCAAACAAGTTGGCAACACGTTACGTTTACCCTATGCCTGGATGAGTCGGAGATTGATCTGCTGATTGTACTTCGTCCCAGCAAACAAGTCGCTGCGACTTGATGCAACGTGGAAAATGAACTTTAGCCAAATCACCTTTCTGTTTTTGAAATATTGGGAGAGGAAAATGAAGATCGCTGTCTTCAATCATATAACACAGTTTAATCACATTTTAGTTATAATTCATAAACTTATCTAAATACTGAGAATATAGAAATATAATGAAGTAGAGAAAAATAAACTAAAAATACGATAGTAGAATGTTTAAAACAAACTCGCTGTGCGTGTATAGTAGTAGTTCGCTCTTGTCAACTGTCACTTGTCAGAGGCATACGGATCTTCCAATCAGGTATAGTATTTTGTCTTATTTTAACAATTCATAATAATTAACAGTGAGGTTCATTTATTTATCAACAATACAATTATGTGAGGATGAAGAGTGTTTTGATAAACCCTCAAGCTACCGACAATATCAAGTGGACTTAAAAGCTAATGGAGCAGATTTTGCTGTAAAAATTCTACTATTTACTGAAAATATAGCATATATCGCTTAAGGTAAACCTTCATCCAAATCCAAGCATCTGTTAACGTGATTTTCAAGATCGCCAACATTGGCGAAACCAAAATTGCACTTGGGACATTTAACTGTACTTCTAGTCGACGAAGATTCTCCTCTAGATTTCGGCGGAGCACTAGGATAAACCACAAAATCCGTTTCTTTGCGCATAATCTCAATTTCTTCCTGTAACTGTTGATTGCGTCTTTGAATGTGCTGTAAATCTTCTTGTAAACGATCATTTTCACCTAAAATGAATTGTGAAAAAAATTACAAACTTTTTTACAATTACTTACTTTTAATTATCTCTCTAGCATGACGCTCTTCTTCGAAATCTGCTTTATACACTTCCAACTGAGTTTGTAAAGCAAAAACTTCATCTTGATTACTACTGCTGCTCTTAGACCGTCCTTGGGCTTGTGACTGCAACATATCCAATTGATTTCTGACATCTGACAGTTCAGAAGTCAAACGACTGACTTGCGCGTAAGCTTGCGTTCTTGTATACTCCATTTGAGTAAGAGCAGTTTGAGTTTCTGTTAACTGCGTACGTAAGTTTATGACATCTTCTGATAGATCTGATTTGGACTCCAGTTCTGCTTTTAGGCTGTTCACGGTCATTATAAAGGCTTCTTCTCGTTGCTTTTTGATATTTAACTGAAATGTAGCAAATAAACAACTAAGTGGTCTATTCTGTAAGTATGTACGATGTCGTTGATGAACGAATATAGTTTACGAACGATAAATGTTATTCTGTATCCAAAATGCCAACGAATCTCTCGTTAGAAATCACCGTTCATGAACAACAGCCAGAAACGTCACTTTGGGCACAGAATACTCCAGCCAAACAAGAAGCGAAAGCCGGCGTAAATCCTTTGATCTTTTTGGGGGCAAAGTTTCGTGACCTTCAAACTGACGTTGACAGATAACGGATCAAGTTACACTGAGAAAACTGTTGAAAAATTGTAAATTAAATGTTAACTACACGCAAAAAAGTGAAACCAAAGAATCTCAAATAATAATTGTTTATTTTTATTACTTGTTTCGACAAAGCTTTAATTGTTCAACTCAATTTATGAATTGTTAAAGTTAATTTAACAGCTCAACAAATATTCTAAAAAAAATATATAAATATAAGTTATAGCTTCTGTTTTTGGAGTACCATCCATTATTAAAAATAATTAGCTATTGTTTAACCAAATGATTCTTATTTTCTATATTGTTATCGAAATTATATGTGTAAGTATGTTTTTATGTAACACTATATGTAGGATAAGGGTGAGTCTAAAAACCAATACAATAATAATAGATTATTCATAATATCAGTTTACAATAGAAAAAATTACAATAAGTATAGTGCTTGAATATAAAATTTTTATTACTTATATATTTAAGAGTTACACTTCGCCAGATTCTTAATTAAATTTCACACCCAGAGAAAATGTACTGATATCTGTGACAACGAAGTTATAAAAAAGAAGCGACAGTAAACTTTTCTCCACAGATGTCGAAGTTTTGTTGTGTTCTTCAATTATTCATCCATCACTTGAATGACAGCCACGAATTGCACAAGTTTTTGTCCCTATATTTAATAAATGTAATTTTGTAAACAAATGTTATCGTTCAAAACACAAAAAAAAACATGTAAATAATCGAAAAGCTTACAACAACGAAAATTCTTTGGTAAACAATAAAATCACTTGTCATTGACAGATAACGGACTTAAAATGGCAACTGTCAGACATGCGCACTCAGAAAATGAATTGTGAAATAGCACAAGCTTCGCTTCTTCTTGGGATGGTGTATTCTGTGCTTTGTCAATTTTTGTGATAAGATTAATTATTTCTGTGAAAATTATGGAAATTGTTGAAGAGGAAATTGATTGCCGAATATTTGTTTTCTCTAAATAACATGTTATTTTCTATAGCGCTTAAGTATATTTCGTATTGACTTCTAGTTGTTTTGTTGATCGTTTCATTTTTTCTTCCATATTTTTAAATAAGAAATTCATAACCTCAGCTCATTGACATATAAACGTCAATCCTTTATCTAACCATAACAGTGTTGCTCCTGCTATTACGTTCGTAATAGATCTATTACCTTTTAACCATAACTATTACCCTATTACGTTTTGATAAAAATCTATTACCTTTTCAAGAATTATACATGGAAGGTGGCCATGAGTGATAATATAATTTGGCAATGACATTTGCTCACAGGATCAGAACAGGTAAGGGCCAAAATTGACAAAAAAGTCTGAAAGAGAAGAATACTAAATTGCTAAATAATTTTATGTTCTAAGCTCTATGGTTCTAAGAAATAAGAAATATCTCTGACGAGAGCTTATTTTCCCGACATATTCCAACGTTGCCAAATTTAGTAGTAACATAACAATATTGAAATAAATATGTAAATAGCAGAAAATAAGAAATAGAAAAAACAAGAAAACCCAGGCCCAAACCCGGTTGATCAAAGTGTAACTATGTATAAAAATATCAGAAAATAAGAAATAAAAAACAAAAAAACCCAGCACCTAACCGGGTTTCGAACCTACGACCTCTGAGTTGTAAGCTCAATACCCTACCAACTGCGCTAATCAGCTTACATTCAGTCACATCTAATAGAATGTTAAAGGCTGCTTGGACGCATGCGCTCCTCAACTACTAAATTTGACGTGGTGGGTGGAATATGTCGGGAAAATAAGCTCTCGTATAACTCTGGTCGAAGTGTCAAAGTTTTAAAATTTCATAACCCTATAAATAAACCCCTTTATCCTGTATATATTTGGAAATAAAAAGAAGAGCAATCTATTACCTTTTTTAACATTTTATTACGTTTTTGCGTACCTTTAGACTGTTTTGTGGGTTAGACTGTTTTGTATTCCTAGCATAGAAAAAAATTTGCTGTCTATTCTGTCACATAGTTCACGTTCTGTTACTAAAAATTTTTTCCTAGGAACAACGCTGAGCCATAACCTCGAATTGCAGTTGAAAGTTCAACAACGTTGTCACATTGCGAAATATTTAAAATTTGGTGAAATGACATGAAAAACGTAAAAAAACTTTCACAGTGCTTTATTATTCACATTTAGAGGTTTGTGCAGTATATTGAATAACATAGTAGTGTAGATTTTGAAAACATTAACGGGTATGTATTTATATAGAATGGATATTAGCTACGATCTTCATCACTTAATTATAATGTAATTCAAAAATCTGACAACGCTGTGATATTTTGCTCTACTACCCATTTGAAAACGTCCAACTTTCGTTATCATCAGAAAGTGGTCAACGAAAAAGATACAGAATAACGTTTCAAAACTTTTTGTTCACGCTTCCAATCGTTTGTAAACGAAACCTTTGCTGAACGAATTATTACAGAATAGACGTCTAAGATTCAATTTTTATTAGGCAACTTACCTCATCTGTTAGTTCCTGTATTTTCTTTATTGCACTGTCTCGTTCTTCTACTATTTTTTTCAATTCAGTTTGAGCTTCTTTGACGTTTTGACCGTTTTCATTGAATTCAGCTTTCAGTTTTGTCTCTAGTTGGTTTAAATTTTTATTATCCAATGTCAAATTTGTCACTTGGTTTCTAAGATCAGTAATAATCTTCTCACTTTCTTCTTGTTTGGTACTTTCATTAATTAGTCTCGTGTTTTCTTTAACCAAATTCTCTAATACTGCCTCCAAATCCTTTATTTTTTTGTTAGCTACATCCAATTGGAATCCTTTTATATTATCGTCAGACCTTTGAAGCAAAACTTCTTTAGCAGCAGCACATTTATCATCCAACAACCTTTCCAAATCTTGATTTTTTTTATTAAGTTCATATGCGACTTGCTTAGACTTTTCAAATTCCCATTTCAAGGTTTCTTTTTCCCGTTTTAAATTTTCAATACAGTTTTTGGCTTCTAGAAGTTTATCTCTATGAGCCTGATGAACTTTTTGAACATCTTCTTGCCAGGCTATTATACGCTCATACTGAGACTTCAAACTCATATTATTTTGCAGGATGGTATCCTGAAAAGTATAACTATGAACCAAATATTAGTAAGAAACACCAGAGGGCTACTGACCCTGCCTTACTGGAAGCAACAAGTGTTATTTTGACAAATACAATTTGTTTAACTTACTTTGAGATGTATATTTTCTTCAATAAGTTGACTAACTTTATTTTGAATCTCTTCAGATGTCATATCGGGAGTAATAGATGTTATACTAATAGTATTAGAGGATTCAATACCTTTATTCAATTGGGGTAAAGTTGGCAAAGTGGAAGTTACCATTTTTGACAAATTTTGATCAACAGTATCATTATTTTCACCTAAAAATTTCATGCATGTTATCTTTTTGATGCAAAAAAATAAAAAAGGTACAAATTACCCAAAGATGTCTTGTCTTCAGATTTATTCCTTGTTTGGTCAATAGCTTCAAGTTCACTATTTATCAGTCTTTTAGCCTCCGCTATGACTGATAACCCAATTGGTTCTTCGCTGTAAATTTCGGTACTTTCATCTGGAATTGATTGTCCCAAAACAACAAATGATTCTTCATCTGACTCCAAAGAAGGTAATGGACAAGGTTCTTGTGGCATCTTAAAAGCTGTCGCCATTTTGATTTTTTCAACTGAAAAAATGCAGATTATTGATGCCATGCAACATTACTTTAAAAATACAAAATTATTTATGACAAGCTTAAAAATTCCGCTGCAGAAATAGTGGCTCCATAGAAACACTACAAGTAGAATAATAAAACAATACTGATAATAATAGAATCTAAATTAAACCAATAGATAAGGTGATTCATTTTTTTTAGAATAGGTATATGATTATTTATAGTTGTTAAACTAAATTATATTGACAAAATTATTGGACTAAAAAGATGATTCACCTACCTCTTAATTGGTACTTGAAATCAAATGCTCAGATTTCATCAGAAACAGCTATGCTAACTGTTTCGCGGGGAATACCCGAATTTGCCAACAAAGCAAAGTGAAATGTGAATATTTTGACTAACCAGTAACCAAATGTTTTTAGGTTGACTTGTAGAGTATGCCCCTTCTTGACTTTGGTTGAATGGCATCTTTTTATTTGATAAAAATGACTATTATTGTTGACCATATTGAATGTTTATCACTTCATTAGAAATTAATAAACATAATTTCAACAGATTTATAGGATAATAAGACTTTTAAATATTCAAAGACATAAGAGATGATAATTAGAATTGAGGAGATTTTAGTTGTATTTTTCTTGTTACAAATCTTAATAATAAATTAAGATGATATGTAATATAAGAAGTAATAGTAATCGATAAAATAGTAAAAAGAAGGTACTTACTTTTTTAAATGATCGTCGATTCTAAAGCAAAAATTTTAATGATACAAAAATAATAAACATGATTCAGACACACATATTTTTTGACGTTTTTATTAGCCCTCTTTTGGTCTGATGACCGAACTTCTGGCTGTAGCTGTAGTTCTCATTAGTCAATACCAAAAGATAATAGTTTTATGGTTAAGCAATAAAAAACATCACGTCCATGAAAGAAGATAGCATAACAGGATGAACTTTCTGCGTAGATCGTAGAAAGTGATCGTCACAGATCAAAAAAATGTATTACTGGTTGCATAATTTAAGTAGATTTTCTACGTCTGTTTATGTTGATTGTGAAATAGATAATAACCTAAATTTATTTTTGTACATATCAGTTTTACATTGTTTATTTCACGAAAAGTATTCATGTTAGGTAAGTACAAAAAAAGTAAATTAATTATACAACTTTTTTGTGTTTTATAGACTAATCTGCATAGCTAATGTTCCATTCTTTATTGCGATTAACCTTTGAACCGATTAAAGTCTATGGACTGCAAAAATCTACTTACATTGATTAGATATATCCACTTATGAATTAAATCTTTGAACTGATTTCTTTCAACTTGAAAATTCACACAATTTTCAATTCTCAGATTGTTGCAATGGAGGACGTTGACGGAAACACAGTTTTAGCCCAATCACTCAAGAAACAAGTGAGTGAATACTTTTTTATTATGAAAACTAAACTTGTTAGGAGGCAATACATATGTAATTAATTGTTTTAATTGTTAAAAGCAGTATTTATTCTATTGCAGGGCATCGAATATGTCTTTGGCATCATCGGTTATCCAGTTATTGAACTCAGTATGGCACTTCAAATGGCAGACATTCATTATGTTGGTATGAGAAATGAACAAGCTGCCTGTTATGCTGCTCAGGCCATAGGTTACTTAACTGGAAATCCTGGAGCAGTGTTAGTTGTTTCAGGACCAGGATTGCTGCACACCTTTGGTGGATTGGCTAATGCACAAATTAATTGCTGGCCAGTACTAGTAATAGGTGGCTCTGCACCTCAGGATCATGAAGGAATTGGTGGTTTTCAGGAATGTAATCAGGTTAGAAGAACTATTTATAGATTTTTTTTAACTGTAGATAACTCTTATCTATGTAATATTGTATTTTTATTAAATTTTTATCTTAAATAAAAGTATATTGGACACAAATACTTATCTCATGAAATATAAATGTAGATTTATCATTCTGGTTTTTAAAATAGCTGTTTACTAGGTGGAATTAGCAAGACCTTACTGTAAATATTCTGCTCGTCCACCAAGTATTCCTTTAATACCACTTCATGTAGAAAAAGCAGTAAGACTATCGAGAACAGGGCGACCAGGAGCAGCTTATCTCGATTTTCCCGCTAATATACTATCAGGTAGTTGAAAATATTCATTAGTATTAAGAAACATTTACCCTTGGCTAGTAACTCTTGCTTTGAAATAAAAAACTGACGAATTTTAGGTAGAGTATCTGAAAAATCAGTACCAGATCAATATGGACCGATGCAACTTCCTGCTATTTTCCCCGATCCGGTACAAATTGGAAAAGCAATATCAGTTTTATCCCAAGCAAAAAACCCATTGGTAATAGTAGGAAAAGGTGCTGCTTATTCAAGGGCCGAAAAAGAAGTAAGAGATTTAATTGAGCTGACGAATTTACCCTTTTTAGCAACTCCCATGGGAAAAGGAGTCGTTCCAGACACATCACCCAAATCAGTAGGATCGGCCAGGTATGCTCATGGTATAGAAAGTATACTTACAGAGAGCTGCATTGAATGATTGTTTTAGATCAACAGCGTTACAGCAAGCAGATGTTATACTTCTTTTAGGAGCAAGATTAAATTGGATCCTGCATTTCGGTAGACCACCGAGGTATTCTCCAAACGTCAAAATAATTCAAATAGATTTAAATGCAGAGGAACTACATAACAGTTTAAAAGCCGAAGTAGCCATACAGAGTGATATCAAAAATGCTGTAACTTTACTAAACGAAGGGTTGAAAAAAAATGGATTTAAATTCAATAATAATAGTGACTGGTGGAATTTGTTGAGGAAGAAGTGTCATGATAATCAAAGATCTGTAAAGGTTAGTCTTTATTAATATCTGGTTTTCCGTTTTTTTATTGAAGCTTTACCGTTTCTTAGGCTATTTGTGCAGATGAATCAGTACCACTGAATTATTATACTGTATTTCACAATTTGTATGCCAATTTACCTGAAGACTGCATCATTGTTAGCGAAGGCGCTAACACCATGGATATCGGAAGGACGATGTTATTAAATAATCAGCCTAGACATCGCTTAGATGCCGGAACGTTTGGTACAATGGGTGTAAGTATTCCAACACCCTGTAATACAAAAAAACTTAATTTTTATCGTTATTAGCTTTGACTGTTGTACATCGGAACCTAAAACCTAACCTGTAAAATTAGTATCACTTCACTTATCACTGTCAACTGTCAATCCTGTTCTTGACATGTGTCAGTCAGTAAGTGGTGCCAACATTAAAAAATAAAAGGGTAGGTTCCGAGATATACGACAGCGGTGTATTTTTAATATTTTCACTTGTAGGTGGGTCCTGGATTTGCTATCGCTGCCGCGTTTTACTGTAGACACAACTATCCTAATAAGAGAGTTTTGTGCGTTGAAGGTGACTCGGCTTTCGGTTTTTCCGGCATGGAAATTGAAACAATGGTTAGATATAAACTACCGATAACAATTGTTGTTGTTAACAATTCTGGCATCTACTCCGGTATGGAATCGACTGTTTTGAATGAAATTAGGAGTAGTGTAGAGGTCGAAGATATTACCAAGGTGTAAGTTGGTGTTTTTGCGTTGTTGTTAATTATGTTTGTAATTAATTTTTGTTGCAGTTCGCCCCCGGGTTGTCTAACGAGTGTGACTCGTTACGATAACATGATGAATTTATTCGGAGGAACCGGATTTTTCGTCAACACAATTCCAGAACTCCATGCGGCCGTTAAAGAAGCGTTTAAAATGAATGACGGACCTACAATAATCAATATAATTATTGATACTACGGCCGATAGGAAACCACAATCCTTCAATTGGCTTACTGAATCGAAATTGTAAAAAATAACTTGTTGAAAAAAAGATTTTATTGGTGTTACTGTATAATTTTTTAAATAAATTGGTTTTCTTTTATTTTCTCCTTTATTTCCAATTATTTATAATGAAAATAAAGAAATAGCAACTAGTGAACGCACTAAAATATAATTGCTGTACAGAACGCATATGAACTGTCACCTAACGTATACTTAAACAGCGAACATTTGGTAACCAATAACCTTGGTAAAAAGGTATCGCATGAGTAATTTGTGGTATTGCACAAACTTTAGTGAAAAATCGTTTTAAAAATCACCAATTTTACCATATTTACTACCTTCATAACCGTTTTAGTTGTGAAATGGGATATTAATTAACTGTATGCGTTTCCAATATTCGCAGCTACAAAAAAATCTCAACTCAAACAGACTTCATCTTTTTTTATTCAAGTAAAGACGTAAAGCTTGAGTTCGGATAAATTATAATATTTTAAATTGTTTTACATTATGGAAGAAATTTTAGCAAAATTATTAGTGTCTAATAGTAAAACTATTCAAGAGGTAAGCCGTGAGAAAATAATCCTAACCTCACATTACACGTGCAGATTCATTACATTAATCATTAAGTTATGTTAATATATAATTATTTATATTTTAGGGTACCAAGGAACTTCGGGAAGCCTTCAAAAAACCCGAAGCTGTTCCCGCATTATGTGATGTACTGGTTACGTCTACACACCCTCAAATAAGACAATCTGCTGCTGTTCTTCTCAGGAGAAAATTCGGAAAAAAGAGACACTGGAGCAGAATTAATGTCGACATAAGAAACAGGTTCTTATCTAAATACTTATTAAAATATAACCTTCTTTAATAAATAGTTTGATATACAGTACAATCAGGTTTGAGGTCCATTTAAATAAAAACAAACTATTTTTCAGGATCAAAGAAGGTATGCTTCAAGCATTAGTTAATGAGCAAGAAAAATTAGTGAAAAACTCAATTGCTCAATTTATTGGTATAGTAGGAAAACATGAATTTCCTGATAATTCTTGGCCTGAAGTTTTGCAATTTATCCATACTTTAACTAGTAGTGAAAATAATTTTGATAAAGAGGTGAGCTGCTATCTATATAATTCATAATTATTATTTATAGTAATGTGTATTTACATGTTGAAAATATTAAGTATTATATTTTTAAATTACTCCTAATAAACTGTGAATCATCATTTACTATAGAACATCCTCTGATTAATACATTCAACCTAATGGGCATGAATCAACAATGTGTGTAATCTCATGTTTTTTGAAATAAAACTATTATACAGGGTGTATCTTATATAATTGCTGGTTATTTTGTATGTGTGTGAAATTTGACATATTTCCAAAAGTAGTAACTATAATAGTTGTTTAATATTGTTTTAGCTTGGAATGTATACTTTATCTATAATGACCGAAATTGCTCAAAGTTCATATATAGTTCATGCAGAATCTTTTGCTATACTATTCACAAGCATAATCAATCAACTTACAGACTTAAAATCAAACTTAGCATATTATACAGTAATCACTATGAAAAATCTAGTCTCCGCCATTAGTGGACACCAGCAGGTTAGTGATAAATAACATGTTTCTTGTAAACAATCTATTTTTTATTGTAAAAATTTTAGATGGTTAACGTATATCATTCTCTACTGCCAAAAATACTTCAAATAATTAATATGATGGCTGTCGAAGATGAAAAGAAAGCAGTAGATATGTTTGAGCTATTGGAAGAACTGATAGAATTTGCTGTCAGTGTAGTGGCGCCACATTTGAAATCAATCATTGATATGTGCCTTCAGTTAGCTAGTAACAGCAGTACACCAAAATCTGTTCAAATCAAAGCCATCAGTGTCGTCGGGTGGTTAATTAGATCAAAAGGAAAGGTTAGTAAACAGTTTATAATAATAAATAATTTGAACTATATTAATTTTTTGTTAGGTTGTTCAAAAGAATAAACTAGTTGAACCGATAATAGATGTTTTGATACTTTTAATGGCACAAAAACCAGAAGATGAAGGCAATGAAGAATATTTCATGGGAGATCCCGATCAATTTACATCTATTACAGCAGCAACTCAAACTCTAGATCTTATAGCCCTTAATATTCCAGCTGAGAAAGTAATACCATATGTTTTGACGAAAGTAGAACCGGCAATACAAGGTGGTGAACTATACTCCCAAAAAGCTGCATATCTATCACTGGCTGTATTAGCTGAAGGCTGTTCCGAATGTATACGAAACAAATACTTGGAAGCTTTCCTAAAATGCGTGTGTTCAGCCATACACAATCCCAACGCAGTCGTTAGAAACGCAGCATTTTTCGCTTTAGGACAGTTCGCCGAACATCTACAACCAGAGATAAGTCAATACGCTTCAGAATTGTTGCCTGTGTTGTTTGAATGTTTGGGACAAACTTTTATACAGATGGAAGCCGAGAAAAAAGATCCACCCAGTTTGGATAGGTTGTTTTATGCTTTGGAAACATTTTGCGAAAATTTAGATGAAGGATTATTGCCGTACCTACCTACGTTGATGGAAAGAATTTTCGCTGCTTTGGATCCGAGCGGATTTTCGCTTCAATTAAAAAGGGTTGCGTTGAGTACGTTAGGATCTGTAGCTAGCGCAGTGAAAGATGGTTTAATGCCATACTTTTCGAAAGTCATCGAGATTTTGAAGATTTATATCAATTCCGATCCAATATCCGAAATTCATCAAATTCAATGCTACGCTATAGAATCGTTAGCAGTAGTAGCTCAGTTTATCGGCGCTGAAAACTTCAGACCTTTAACAGGAGATTGTTTACAGTTGGGATTGAAAATATTGGACGAAACGTCCGATCCGGATATCAATAAAAGCGTTTACGCCCTTTTCGCAGCTCTAGCGATTAATATGAAAGAAGAACTCGGTCCGGCATTGCCGAAAATCGTTAATGAAATGATCGAAAGTATACAAAGTAGCGAAGGTATTGTGACTCATTATGAAGACGAAGATAAAGACGAAGTGGATGTTTACGGCGAATTATCTGAAGAAGACGATGATATCGAAGAGGACATCGACGGTTCTTCTTCCGGAAGCGGAGATTCCACGCAGTGTCGATATTCGGTGGAAAATTCTTATAATGAAGAAAAAGAACAAGCTTGTCTATCCTTGAAGGACATCTGTTTGAATACGGGGTGAGTTTCTTTACCAGGAAAGAATGTGTGCAGTAAAAACCATGAATTTGGTTAAATTTCATTTTTAAACTTTAAATTTGGTTATATTTTCAGGAAAAACCATAAAATCGGTTTAAAAAGGGAAAACTTGATTAAACCATGAAATTGGTTTGATGACTTAATTTGGATAAATAATGTTTGGGAAAACTATAAATTTCGTTAAACATTTGTAAATTTCGGTAAATTTCTTATAAAAACGGTAAATTTGGTTAAATTTCTTTGAACAAATTTATATTTGGTTGAATAATGTCCGGGAAAACGATAAATTTCGTTTTAAAACTGTAAATTTGGTGAAATTTCTTTGAAAAATTTTTAAATTTCGTTTAAAAACTAAATTTGGTTAAATTTTTATTAAAAATCATAAAATCGTTGTAAAAACGGCAAATATAATTAAATGTCCAGTAAAAGTTCTAAATTTGGTTAAATTTCAAGAAAAATCTGTAAATTTGGTTGAAAATCCAGTAAAAACTAAATTTCGGCAAATCTCTTTTCAAAACAGTGAATTTGGTTGAATTTCTTTAAAAAAACTTTAAATTTGGTTAATTTTC
>CAJUYG010000069.1:99305-116868 GCA_910591675.1 Galerucella calmariensis | reverse complement strand
ATTTCTTTGGTTTTAACCACAGAGCTATTGTTTAGTGTTGTGATTCCAGCAAAATCAAGCATTAATTGACACATGATAACTACTAAAAGCTGGAGATTGCAAGTTAGGCAAGATTGGTATTACAAAACTATGTCAAACAACTTTAAACAGTTGAAAAATATAAATAGAGCTCTTTGGTACAATCTATACGTCAAATCGAATTGTTCAAAACACGTGTCGTGAATATATTTATCTATTTCTTTGGTTTTAACCACAGAGCTATTTTTTAGTTTTGTGATTCCATCAAAAGCAAATGTTAATTGACACATGACAACTACTAAAAGCTAGAGATGGCAAGGTAGGCAAGATTGGTATTACCAAACTATGGCGGACAATTGAAAATATAAATGGAGCTCTGTGGTACAAGCTATACGTCAAATCGAATTGTTCATTCTATGTTTCGTGCATATATTTATTTCTTTGGTGGAGATTGGAGATTGCAAGGAACGCAAGGTAAGCAGCATGGAGGCAGTTATGTACAGCATCTTAACAAAGATAGGGGCTTGAAAAGAAACTTAATGAGTAGATTGGAAATAAAAAACAATAATGATGCTTGTAGGTAAGTCAGAAGATCTTATCTTGGTATAAAAAAATACTTACTTTGTCGCAAGGCGATCATCACCCAGCGCACATCTTCTTTATGCATATACAAAAAAGCCGAATGGGACATAACCTCTTCGGTCATATATCCTGCGATAATGGAAATTCGTTGATCACATCCAATAATTCTTCCGTCTATCAAATGCCTGGTTACATACTCTTCTTTCGAAGCCTCAATTAGCCTTTCGATAAATGGTTCAGGCCGATAAACTTTAACGAAAAAAATCAGTACCTAAAAGAAAAATACAGAGTAAACCAACACATTCGACAAGATCATTGGCGTAACAGCCGGACCCAGAAGGAAGGGAAAGAGGAACAATTAATCTGACTGAAAGCTAACTAGGAGAGGGCAGCAAAAGATAATGAAAAAAAATGACTTACATCATCGACATTTATCGTACTAGAAGAACTACTACTACTGGTTGTACTGCAATTACTGGACATTAAACTATTTGGATTGTTTCCGTAGTTGTTGCCTTGTCGATGCATACCCATCATTCGGACTTGCTCGTATACTGGCGATTCGGATCTGGGTCCAGCCCTTTTCAGTCTAATAGTAAAACATTTTCTCCAATCTTCTTCGATGTCTCCTTCGCATTGGAGAAACATCTTGAGTCGGTCTTGGTCGTCGGGGGCGGTTATATTGAAAAGAGATTGACCCATCAGATCCGTCTAGAAGAAAAAGTAACAATAAAAAATATTTCCAGTGTTTAAAGTCAATGTGCGCCACTGGCTGGTATTAATAATGTTGTAAATCATTTTAACGACAAAGTGGAATTTAGTTTTTCTGTTGCAGGAAAACATTTGTATAGGGAGCTTAGTAAGTTTAGAAAATCTTTTTTCATGTTTTCACATTGATTTTAGGAAAAATTTACCTGCAAATGACCAAGAAGATTTTCTACTGTGTTTGAGATGAAAATAATTTTTCCGTTCGCTAACATGATGAGAAGGAAACCACCCATTTGCTCGTAAATAAGTTGTTCAAGAAGAATTTGATCTACTTGTTTCGGGAAAGTCATACTCGGGACTACTTTGCTATTGTTCAACACTAGAAAGAAAAAAAACAGTTTATAAATATAAACGTATACATATGGCAACATTGTGACACGGTCAACTTACTTTGTTTAATCCTCAAATGTGTCGCAGTCAGTCGAAGGATACTGGTTTTGTCCAAACGTTTTGCACTTTTCGCAACCATCGGGACCAAATTTGCCAATTCTCCTATGTAAGAATTCAGTCTATCCCTTCTCTGTTTTTCGGCTTTATTTCTTTGCTCCCGGCTATTGCTGTAACAATAGTTATTTATTTAACAAGAAGGAATAACTAAAACTGTCTATTATAGTCGAGCAAGCAGGCGAGACAAAGTTCTTGCCACGGTTCGAGATGATAAGGATTACCGTACCAAGTACACTATGGAAACTTTTAAAAGAAATAGGCCCAAGTCTACTTCAATAGAAAGAAGCAATAGTGCAGTATGGAAAAGAAATTGTGTACTAAAAGAAGTGATACGACTGCTTTATTATTTTAATAATCTCTCATTCATAAAAAATAGACTATAAAATCTCTCATTCATGAAAAATGGACTAAATAATCTCTCATTCATAAAAAATAGACTATATAATATCTCGTTCATAAAAATTGACTATAAAATCTCTCATTCATAAAAAATAGACTATATAATCTCTCGTTCAAAAAATAGACTGTAACTATTTATGTAAATTCTATTAAAAATACCAAGACAGCTATAAAATATTTATTATTATTAATATTGTGAGAAAATACTGACATTTTCCATTATTTGAACTTAATATATTTTCGATTGTACCTATCTATAAGTTAATATTGATAACCTTGAAGGAACTTGTTGATGCAAGGTAAGCCATATTGAATTAATTATTTATAATGCAATATATATATCTAACGTTTATTTTTACATAACAAAATATTGTAATTAACTAGTTTTACGATAACTTAAGCTATTTTTTTTTAACAAGCAAATAAAAATTTAAATTGATAAACTTAACAACTTCTAGAGATAAAGATTGGAAGTACCAAAATAACATTTTATTTATTGTCTCTCGATTTGAGGATATTTCTAGAGCTGCTTAGTCGTCCTATAGCAGAATTTAAAGGGGGTTAACATAATAATAATTAAATAATATAATAAAACAGTAGCCTTTGAACAGTGTAGTTCAACTAGATTGTTTTATGTTGAATAAATAATATTTGCCCATGTTTTCATTGCCAACATTAAAATTTGATTTTTTGCCGAAAATTGTTGTTTGCTTTTGTTTTTTTTCTACCTGGAGCCTAGAGCAACCACTACCTCTCGCTCTACCCTGGGGCCGGCGCTGTAATGAAAAGCCATATTTAACAGAAGGAGTTTAAGAGGATTTTGAACAGGACCGTAGTGAGTTAATATCTGTTAATAAATTAGGGGAAAATTAACGATAATAAATTTCTAAACATTCACATATTCTGTCAATTATTTATTTAAATTTTTATCACCAAAGAAGAATATATATGTGGGAATAAAATAAAATAAAATTTCAACCTTCGTCCTACATTATATTGTTCCATTGTTTAATAATGAGGAAGTTGGACAATATAATTTGTTTTTTCTTTCGTAGAATGTAAACATATGGTTGTAATCTTTCCAAAGTAAATGTAAAAAGATAAATTCTTAATACCGTAATTGTGTCACTTAAGTTCTTTTTTTGTTTCAATTGCCATGTTGCCGGCTTTTCAATATTTCCTCGAGTATGGAGGTATACTCGATACGATTCTGGAATTATTCATAAATGCCAGTTGGAACAAACCTATAATCAACTAGATTATTGTACCAATATATATTTTTTCAAATTCTCGATATATATGATGACCCTCATTTTCTAATTTTCTCTTTGACCTTTTTCGAATTGAGTATTTTAAAAGTAGTGTAAATAAAATGTTAATATCCGTATTGTTCAATAAACAAAAGTAACTGCAATTTAAATTACTTATTCAAATTTTTAATTAAAATACAACGTTTACATTGTCAGTAAAGTATACAATGTATAATTACGTTTTGAAAACCACCATTATATATCGATAATGTTCTGTAGTTGGCAGTTTACTATACTGAATACTTTATGAAGTTTCACATCGAAATAATGTTAGAAATTACTGAAATTTCATTAACATCGAAGGTTTAGTCACCAGAGAAGTGGAGAAAAGTATAAACATTTCCTCTAATCATGAGGAAATTTGAGTTTTAATTAAAGTTTGTCTAAAATCAATAGGAAACAGAAATTTGATAGAAAATGGCAAGCAAAATTGAATTACAGTTTACCGGCTCCCCTCTGTCCCATTTGCTCTACAATCTGTCTGAGTAGTTCACGATCTAAGAAACTAACCTAACCTGAGATGGGATAATGACATGCAAAAAAGCCATTTGTTGAATTAAATTCAAATCACTTCTTCGTTTTAAATAAGCCGCAAACTGGGTCCTGCCACAGGACGGTATGATGAAAAAGTTTAACTTTTCAAAGAAATTCGTTACGGAATTAAGTAACAAGAAGGAATGGGATCCAAATACCATTACCAGACTTGGAAAGAATGCCATTCAATGGTACACAGACGGCTCAAAAGCAATAGAAGGAACTGGGATAGGAGTGTTCGGGCCAGGAACCAAACACTCTGAAAGCTTGGGAAACACCCCAAGTATCTTTCAAACGAAAATCCACGCCATAAGAAAGTGCGCCCAGTTCAATATTGATAAAGGATACAGAAGACAAAGGATTATCATAATATCGGATAGTCAAGCAGCCATTAAAGCACTGAGCTCTTGTGTAATCAGTTCCAAAATGGTGTGGGAATGCCTATACCTCATTTAAAAACCAGGAGGAGTGATTTGAATTTAAGTTGGCAATTCTGTAGACCTATAATTGGTCAGATTCAGCCCAGTTTCACACAACACTTTTTAATATTGACATCAGCTGATAGTTTTCATTTTTGATAGTTCTGACAGATAAATAAATGAATATTGGATGAAAAACCAAAAATATTCTGAAGCAGTTGGTACATAATATTACTTTACATTTTTTTTAAGTAGTAAAGTCGATTTAGCGAGTATTAAGGGAATACTGAAGTAGAGGAACATTATATAGTGCAGAAAATATTGGTGGAATACCAGGACTTTTGAAAAATTGTGATGAGTGAATAAAAAATGTCGTTCGAAGAACAAAAATGTTATCTGTGCTGGATAAAATTTTGCAAGCTTCAAAGAAACGTTCAGACTTTCTTGAAACAAATTAAATTTATCTGTGTCACCTTTTGACGTGTCAAATGTAGGTACCTACTATTTATTTGTTATATAGGTACATATTTGGGAATCACAAAGTTCATCGGAAGAACATGCCATGGAAGATATAAAACATTATAGAAAAGAATGGGTTTGGTAGAAAATACATTATTGGTTTTTGAAGTTAAAAAGAAGGAAGAAGGTATCTCAGAAGTATTCGAAAAGTGGTTTATTACACTTAATCCGGCAACATAAAGATACCTGTTGGTAAAGTTTAAATTAATACTGCATATTGCTCTACAATGCTATTAATTTTGTAGTATTGTTATTGCAAGAACATATTATCAATTGTCATATTCTTTTCAATTTAATTGTAATAAATATAAATAAAGTAACTTGACTATCTGTAATTCTCCACCATCAACAATGACCATAATTTGTTTGTTGTCGATGTGAATCTGAATCTTCTTATGTTTGAATGAGAAACGAAACTGGAAAGTCTTACATTTTGTTTAATGAAAAATATACTGCAGATCAGAGGAGAAATCGACTTATGACTAATGTCTTTGCTATTAAGGCATATTTAATATATTTGGAACACGACTGTTGACTACGTTTTCGGAACATACCCTTTAGTAACTAATCTGGTAACTTTTAGTGGTGTGAGTAAGGCTTTTCAAATTACTCCTCCTGGTTTTTTAAGTGAACTATAGACAAACTCAATGAACTAGGCGAAAACAATATAGTCACCAGGACACACTGGAATAGAAGGAAATGAAATAGCAGATGAACTAGCAAAGAAGGGGACTGAAACACCTTTCTGGGGGCCTGAACCCTTTTGCGGAATCAGCCTCAATGTAATATTGGAAGAAATAGGTAAAGCCGAGAAAAAGAGAAGATCTGACCATTGGAAAGATCTAGTAGGGCTTATACAATCGAAGACTCAAAATACATTCATACATGGTTTGCGTAAATTTTGTTGAATATAAAATAGAAAATGAAAACAAGTTAGTATGTAGAAATTTCACACATTTTTGGTTTTAGACCATGTATTTGATGGAAAAAAAAACTTTTTTTTCCTTAAAATTATCAATAAAGACTTAGTGGAAACACTGTATATAAAATCGTCCTCAAAGAAAAAAGAAATCTTCAAATCTTCCAATTCCGATTTGCACGTTGTCCTTGATATTGGTTTACAATACAGGTAGTATAAATTCCTAAGCCGCTTTAACGTTAAACCAGTTTGGTATTATGTAACTGTTTTTTTATTGAGATTCCGTAATATTAAAGATAAGACGGTGGATTGATATGTCGAGAAATTTCGTAAAATAAAATTTTATTTTTAGACTGTCGAGATTGAAGCTACAATAATAAATATTGAATTATTCAATAAGTAACTGTTGACACCGGTGTGAAGATAGCAGACAATTTTAGCTGCAAAAATGTTGAGAGCTGCTCAATTCGCGGTTTCAGTGGCGTGCATAATATATATCATAATAATAATAATAAAGGTCTTTTACTTTTTTTCCTCATCATAACATTTACAATAAGATAGTAAAAGTAAAAAGAGTAAGAGCGAGAGAAAAAAAAACGCATCGAAGATCAAGTGACTACCACACCAAATTGATATATGGCAGTCTCTGTTTTTCATCTTAGGCGTTGAGTGAAATGATTAAAGATATTATAACATAGTTCTAACAAAATTCGATACAAATAAAAATGATAATAATAATAGGTAACACAATTCAAACGACAATAACAATACTGAAAATAATAATAATAATAAACAATAACAATAAAAACAAAGAAAAGCTACATCATATCATAGAAATACACAAAATAAATACTACATACCAATGTCCATACGTTGGTCGCGAAACAAAACTGATTTCAGAGCAATATTGAATGATTTAAATTTTTTTTGTTTGACAAGTTCAGGCAGTTCGTTGTAATTTTTGCAATTTGATATGTAAAAGAAGTTTTATACTGTTCAGTTCGATGACGAGGGACAATTAATCTATAGTTGAAACGGGTATTACGGTTATGAATATTTGAAAGGGAGGAAACTTCGTTCATTAAATATGATGGTTGTCCAGTTTTAATAATTCTATGGAATAAGCAAGCCGAATGAAGATATCGTCTCTTGGTCATACTGAGCCATTTGACTGTATTGAGTTTCTGGGAAATTCTCTGACGTCTTCTGATACCACAGACCAGCCTTAAGCAACAGTTTTGCACTACTTAAATTTTCCTAGCGGTAGCTACATTTAAGCAAGGCCCATAAATAACATCTCCGTAGTCAAATTTAGCTAGTACAAGCGCATCACACAAAACTTTTTTTGCATTGAATGACAGATACTGTCGACTTTGAAATATCTTTTTAATATTGAAGTAGGCATTTTTAATGCAATTGTTGATATGTTTATCATATTTCAATTTAGGATCCAATATTAAATCGAATTCATATTTCGTAGATCCACCATGATATTCAATTGGTATAGACTATAGAGAACACATTGTTTGGAGCAAAACTTAATTTTTTTGGTAAACTTCTTTTGAAATTTTGCTTTTGGAACCATACTTTTTCATCTCGTCGAAACGAATATTTTGCTTCGGCAATTTCTATGGTCATTTGTGCAAGCTGGTATAGTCAAAAGCGCACTTATCGTGAGGTCTGTCTTATTCATCTTACGGATTTTATTTGGAAGTTATGATTAAACGCAATAAAAGAAAACAAAAACGGTTAGTATGTCTTTGTTGAATCGTATGACCCGCATGATGAGACTGCATTTGACTATTAGGCAATCCAGTGACCTGTCAAATAAAATTCAATATGGCGACACAGGGCAAATAAATGTGATTTAATACATTGTAGACCGTGGATTTTGGTATACATAAGTCATGGAGACTAGATATAAGGAGCACAAACTTGTATAGGAAAAATGTCGAAAAAGTGTCCGCGAAAAGCATTGAATAGTAGATGGCGCGAGAGTAGCAAATTGGTCTGAGGACAGAGTGAAGTATGCCGACCAAGTTAACCTAGCAAAATCTCATAAAAGTTGATTCTAAATTAACAATTGTAGAAACGAGTGTTGTGAAAAGTTGTCAAGGTAGACTAAAATGATAAAAAAATATCACCGAATAGGTAACAACAGAAAAAACCAGTGATTGATGGGTACATATTTGTGCATAATGTGTAGAAATATGAGGAATATTTTTTATTCATTACTATTTTGCAACACAATTATATAAATATATTGAAGAAACTTACCTTTAACCAAACATAGTACCAGCTACGCGAGATACTTATTTTTTCCTTGGTATTTGCTAAAACCAAGCGTAAAATGTAACCTAGTTAAAATAAACAAACCATCGCCATTTACATAACCTTAAATAATTTACCATGACATTCCAACTAAACGTTTCAGACCAATTTGCTACACGAGCGCCATCACAATTTAACGCATTTCGAGGACACTTTTTTTATACAGAGTTTGTGCTCCTTATATAAGTGTTTATTTTGGAGAAAGGTGCTTTTATTTTGCTTTGGTGTCTCTATGCTAATAATATACAATAAAAAGTTCAGTTTTATAAAAACTTTTAAGATGGGTATATCAATTTAGGACCAACTTTTGGTTGTGTACCTATATAAGAACATTATTTTTTTGTTAGTGGTTTTTAGACTATCAAGAATTATTATTTAATATTTACGGGTAAGTACACACTGACTAAAACATATACAATATTATAATGAAAGTGAAACTTTTATGAAATTGCTGGCATTAAAAGTTCACTTGCTTGAATAGGAAGATATCACCTGCAGTATTTAACTTTTATGCTTACGGATTTCAGGACGGAAACACCTACTTCAAAATGCCAACAGCTTGTATTGTAGTCGGCTGTGGGAGCCGTTCAAACCGAGACCAAGTAAGCCTTTTTTGAAGGTCCCAGCTGTTTTAGAGAACACATTTTTGGTGCACAAGAATGAATTAAGTAAGAAGCGTAGAGAAATGTGGTTAGCAGCAATCAATAGAGATGATTTAACAGAATCAAAAATCAAATATCAGGCTGTATGTAGCAGGCATTTTGTTCAGTTTTGTTCAATTACAATATTTATAAAAACTAAGAAAAGTGATATATTCTACATAAAAAATACTAATCAAATGAACAATATACTAAACACTAATAAACTATATTAAATTAAAGCAAAATATACTAATAAATTCGACTAAAAAGTCTTGAGCACTGTTTATGACTGAATAGACAATACAAAACTAACCTATCTGTCTAAATTGTTTGCCCTGCCATATTAGGTCATGTGATCTGGATTGTCTAATACAACGCACTCTGTACATTCTGGAAACACGATTTCGAGGTTAGATGATATGTCAGAATTCAAAAGCCAGGGAAGCAAACCTTACAAATCCAAAGGATATAACGTTCTGTCGTTTTCAAGGTCGTAGACGTCAAGAAGAAGAGTAGAGTGACATCAAGTTCAAAGCGCAGGCTTGCTTTCTTCAGGCTAGAAAACGAGCACCCCAAAAAAAGAATACAGGGACATTTTTTTATAAAATACTTCAATATAAAGAAATGAAAAAATTATTGAAAAGGCCAATTCTCTTTTTTTAAAATCTATTTTAATAAAAAAATGCAAGAAGTCTCTAGAGCTTTCCATTTGCCACTACTTATACTCTTTCCAAAGTCAATGCAAAGAGAGATTTTAAATCTTATAGTTTGTAATACAATTTCTTAACGTATTTTTCTTTCTTTACGGACCCGGTCCTGAACGCAATTATCAACCAATCAACGGACACGTTGATACGACCCGTGTGCATTTTAGTGTTCGGTAATACCGATGCACTTGCTAAAAATAAATTGCGCTAGCCATACCAACAGTGTAGATTATTGCAAATTACAATATTCACGTATAGTTCGATTTATTACAAAAAAAAATACATAAATCATTTTTTACGAGGTGATATACATAAATTCTCAATTTCTCGTTTTGTATACATCGTAATTTCGGTTTTATTTGATAAATAGCTATTGCGACGTAGAAAAAATATAGTGTGAAACTCGTGTGTATTGATTTTTCGTCCGTTTATATACAAGATAAATCTCAGGAAAGGGTAAAAGAAAATATCCCAGTTATTTTTATTGATTTGTCTGACCTTTATTTAATTTAAACATATTATTGAGTTTTTGGGAAGTTTTGTCTAGCCCGGTATAATCAAAATCTAATAGTGTCAATTAAAATCAACAAGCGGCAATATGATATAAATACATACTTGTAAAATGTAGGTTAGATAAATTTAGAAATTTACTGGATTGTTTACGAATAAATGTGTTTTATCATATTCATAACTGCGCAATAGAAATACAATGTTATCTCGAAAACAATTATTTACACGTAAGGTTTTTCTTGGGTATTTTCAACTATTTTCTATTAATTTACTTTTATATCCATATGGGACTTACGTGCCTCTAGCCATTAAGGCACTGAGCTCTTGTGTAATCAGTTCCAAAATGGTGTGGGAATGCCTAGACAAACTCAATGAACTAGGCGAGAACAATTTATATAGTCACCTTACTATGGATTCCAGGATACACTGGAATAGAAGGAAATGCCTAGACACCCACTCCACTGTTGCAAAAGCCAACCCCTGTGCTCTCGCGCCCACTGAAGACGTGCTGCACGATGTCGTAGAAGTAGAGTGGGGACCCTTAATGGTCTTCTAGCACGTAAATTTGCATTATGGAGTCGTCTTAGAATTGTAGGTGTTGATATAACACGGCGAAAGGTACCCTGAAAATGACTCCGAAGAGCTGAAGCTGAAGCTGAGCGGTGTCTGCGGGCATATTGCACCAAATAACGATCCTCCCTTTCGCTAGACACTCGAGGACGTCCACTACGTAGTCTGTTTTCCACTGTATCAAATTCTTGATATCTGTTTACTATTCGCACAACAGATGATCTAGGAATGACCAAGATTTCCGATATTTCATGATAAGAGTGTCGTGCATCATGTAAAGCAGTAATTCTTGCTCGAATAAACTGAGAAATTTCACGTCCTGGCATTATAATCCACAAAAATGGAAAGAAATAATACACTAGTCACTTGGCTGAATATGCTATCACTGCCAATATTTCTAAAAGCATTGATAATAAAGTAAAGATTAGTTATCGACATCTTTTTATTGCCTTTTTTGTTTCTTGAATACATCTAATTTTTTACCACAGTAAGAAAAATAACTGGGTTTAATTAAATCATTTGATATACAGGGGGTCCAAGACTTTTGACGTTGTGAGTACTTTAATATATCGTTACTATATAACTTTATGGAAATAGATTCTATCTACTGCGACTCTATCTAATGCAAATTTTTTTAATCATTGATTGGTATTTGTTTTGAAACGAATCGAGTGTCTGTGTATTCTCTGTAGTTGCATCGAAATGAGAAAAGGTAAATCTTAATACATCAAGGTTGAGATAGACACGTCTACAAATAGTGGAAAGGTCCAGTAGATGCTTCACGCTTAAAGTATTTATAATCAAGTAGCTAATTTGTGTTGTATTTTTAGAGAAGGTTGTAGTTTGCCGCTAGGTTATTGGCAACATTTTGTAGATTGTTAAATATATTCTTACAAATAGGGAACTTTCCAATTTTTTATTTATTCAATAATATTATCAAGTAGCGTCTAATATAACTAATAACTAAGGCTTTTTTTTAATCAATATTATATGTATTTTGGAGTGACATTCACTGAGACCTAAAAGATCTATTGTGCCCCCTTACTTCTACTCAGTTCATGAGGATAGTCTCAGAGACTAGTAGTTTCTTTAGTACTATTTCCCGGAGGAATTTTAGGATGTCTACAGGCTTCAACTTAGGTAAATGTTCCTCTTCTATCCAGTAATCTCCTAGGTGCTATGCTCTAGGATTCTGAAGTGCTGTGCAGTTGGAAAGTATGTGGATCGAGGTTTTTTCTTCCATGCCACAAAATCTGCATTCTTCTTCCTCCACTATTTTGAGCTTTTTCAGGCGCCCATTCTGGCGACAATGTCCCGTTAGGATCCCGGTTAAAGAAGAAGAGTCTTTGATTGTATAAGCCCTACTAGATCTTTCCAATGGTCAGATCTTCTATTTTTCTCGGCTTTACCTAATTCTTTCAATATTACATTGGGGCTGATTCCCCAAAAGGGTTCAGGCCCCCAGAAAGGTATTTCAGTCCCCCTCTTTGCTAGTTCATCTGCAATTTCATTTCCTTCTATCCCAGTATGTCCTGGAATCCATAGTAAGGTTAGGTCGCCTAGTTCATTGAGTTTGTCTAGGCATTCCCACACCATTTTGGAACTGATTACACAAAAGCTCAGTGCTTTAATGACTGCTTAACTATCCGACATTATGATGATCCTTTGTCTTCTGTATCCTTTATCAATATTGAACTGGGCGCACTTCGTTATGGCGTGGATTTCCACTTGAAAGATACTTGGGGTTTTGGTTGTTTGGTTCCTGGCCCGAACACTCCTACCAGTTTCTTCTATTGCTTTTGAGCTGTCTGTGTACCATTGAATGGCATTCTTTCCAAACCTAGTAATGGTATTTGGATCCCACTTCTTCTTGTTGCTTAATTCCGTAACGAATTTCTTTTAAAAGTTATACTTTTTTATCATGCCGTCTAAGAAGTGAGGAGGTGGTTTTTTTTATGATTCCCTCTCTACTTAGTCTGTATCTTGTTCTTTCTGCAACACTTTCCACCACCATAAGTAGAGGGGTGAGGTTGAGAATCACTTACATGGCTGCCGTTGGGCATGTTCTCATTGCTCCTGTAAATCAATATTAACTTAGTTATTCAGACCTCTTTAGCGCGCCAAATTCGCTGACGTCAAGGAGTATGATGCTCAGCTGTCGTGTATTGCAGTGATGTCAATCCGAAAAATTTTTGGGCTTTCTTCTTAAAATGCATTATATTATAACATTATTATTCTGTATATTTTTATCTTATCACCAATCTCCTTTCCAACGTCTTGTATCTCTAAAACTACTCTTAAGCCTGACATCATCCACTTTACAGTCCAGACTTGAGCTCAAACTACTGCCTACTTAACACACAAAGCTTATAATTCATAGATCATCCACCAAATAGTCTTGATTTGATCCCAAACCACTGAAAACGTCGCTAAAAATCGATATTCTATTTTTATCGTCTATCAAATGATCACAGAAAAATCATGAGTACTCTAGCACATTTGATGTTAAGGTAGGTTCTCTCTAGTAGATTAATTGTATTTATTTTTCTCGTTATTTCCGCATCTGACAACGTTTCATCACATCATCCGACGCAATAACGCGCGTAAACTTCCGTTACGACATTGTCAAGGTAATGCTAATTAAAACTGACGGCCCGAATTTATCGCTTTGCAACAAGGTTAAACCAATCGGATCGAACGAATGACAATGTTTGAAGCGCCGGACATTTTTAGACGTGTGCAATTTACCTACGACCTTTACGTCAACTTTTCTTTATATAATTCGGTCTAGATGGTTAAGAAATATATCATGGTAGTGTATTGTAACGTAAAAAATGTCCTTCCACTGACCATTTCAATATTTCCCGTAATATTTTTCCCAAATTATACCCCTTTCCACGCCAGTCGCCTATGCAAAATACAAGTGGCTATACTTCTATACACCTTCGAACAGTCAGAACAGCCCCGGTAGAGAACCGCTCATTTTTTGACAAATTTTAGTGACCACACTATTCTCGAATACTTTCCAACAGTGAGAACTGCCCTGGTAACGACATGCTCATTTTTTGACAAATTTTCGACTGTATTAAAAAAGACATTTAAAAAAAAATATACTCTTGATTGAAATAATCAAGCAACTTTATTATTTTAAACACTGTATTTTCTCAACTTGTCATATCAGAAAAATAAAGATAAATATGACGGCCTGATAACTTATTCATTCTAAATGAATTGCGTATGCGTCCATAAGATCGAGTTCCATTCCCAGTATTGACTCGCTTCTGTATCCAAGGTAATGGCACATAGGGATTCAGGATCGACAGGCATGAGGTATGTCACCAGTCGAATCGACCGTTACGAGGGGAGGGCTGAAGATATTATGGTTCGACACGTTGTCGTTAACGTTTGTATGTCATAATTAATATTGTAATTGTCAAATTAATAAATAATGTTTAATTTTTACTCAATTTGATATTGACGTTCTTTGTAGCCTCTCGTAATCTTCAGATTTGATCCCCAGGCTTTTTATAGAAATTTCCCACAATACCTCCCCATATGGAGGCCCTTTTTAAAAAAAAAGGAGCCGTCCCTTCGCCGGCACCACCTCAGCCTCCTAGTGTTCTGACTACAGCCTATTCAGGCAATCCGTTCCCTGTATCAGCTCATAAATGTTCTTTGCTGGTTGGTTGGTTGTCTTCTGGAGTCATTTGGGATCTACCATACAGTTTCTGCCTCCTGTGGTCCAGCGTCTTACAGTTCCATAGTATATGCAGAGCAATTTCGGTATCCTTTTTGCATCTTCTGCATGTAAGCCCTATTTTGTTCAGGTGCTCCTTTGTGGAAAAGTATACCGTAAGTAGCCCCGTTATGGTACGTAGTTTGTTCCTGCTCATTCCTGCTACCTTTTCTGATGGTTCTTTTATGAATTTCTTCCCATGTGTTTGCCTGGGCGCATTCTTCCAGTGTTTATTGTGTTGTTCTTTTACCCACCCTTTTAACCATGACCTAGTTGAGCATCTGGGAATTCCCTCTGCCTGAAATACCAAGGCGTATTTTCCAAGCGAGACGATTCCTCCATATTTGCTCGACTTGCTGTATATGCCCGCTCCGGTACCGAGCTCATTCTTTGATCCGTCTGTGTACCGGATCAGTTCATTCGCTCTACTGAGTAGTGGTGCGTTCTCTTCCTCAAGCTCCTTCCGATCTTTGATGACAATCATCCACATGCCTTATTTCTGTGTCCTCTTCCATGTGCCACGTCATGATCTGATGCTTTTTCCAGTCGGGTTAGAGCTGCCCTTGCTTCGCACATTATGACACAATGTAGCGCCGCTGTAGGAGTAGTCCTCATTGCCCCTGTAATGCCAATGCATGCATGTCTTTGGATCAGAGGTTTGTCTGATCTTTGGCCACCAGACCAGAGATGCATATGTAACCCTGGGATTCCTGGGGATGACAACAATTCTGTACAACCGGTGTACCATGCTTGGTCTAAGTCCCCTTGATCGCCCCTCGTTCTTTGCAGATTTGATCCCCAGGCTTTTTATAAAAATTTCCCACAATACCTCCCCCATATCGACGCCCTTGGTGGCCCATCGTACTCTTCAGATTTAATCCCCAGACTTTTTATAGAAATAAAAAAATGAGGTGAGAACATGTTATGAAAATATTACGTGTTCTAAGTTTCAAAACAAATGGACAAAAACTAATTATATTACATAATATTTACAGGTCAAGCAACATTAAAAATAAATCGTAGATAAAGCTTATCGCGTTTGTTTATCGGTATTTTTCGCAATAATATTTACTGACAAATATCACCCACAATAATAATTTCGATAACTCCAAAAACAAAAGCAAAAAGCTCGATTCTTAATTCCCATTTTGTACATTCTACGCCACTGACGGAATTGTCTATTTGATATAAATTTCAAACAGAATATATGTATCAACTGATTTAATTTTCAAATTTTAGACAGTGTAAAATATTTACACTAGAATGAATGAATCCGTCCTTTCAACTTTCCAAATTTACGGGCGCTACTGATTATCGTATAAAATTCAACTCTGTAAAATAATACAAGTTCATCGAACGCCACAATACAATAAGCAGCTCGCCTTTTAATATTTATAACAACATTGCATAGCTATCAATATTTTTCAAGTCATTCACTGCTCACCTCGAAATTAAGAGACACTACTTCATTGCGAATTCGTGTGGACATTTTACAAATAAGAATATCGTTAAATGTAGATTCCTGTATGCGTTAATAAGAATAAAACGAGTCGAATATTTGCAACAATCTAGATTTTTTAAGAGAGGTTAAGAACAATAGTGTTTGCATTATTTGGTTGGTTAAATAAAGTGTTTTCAGCTTGTTATTAATAAAACTTCGTCATGTAACTACTTGAAAAGATACAACACACAGTACACGTCCTGTTGTTTACAACCTTCAGAATTTCGATTATCTTGTTTTTCAAATAATTGATAGTGTTTACTGATGGTTTTAATTAAAAGCAACTATGTGTATCTACATATTTTATACGGTATATATATTTATATAATCAAACTTTTAAATACGGATCTAATAAAAACCAGTTAAATATTATATATTTTTTCCTTACTTCTGGTTTGGGTTGTTGGTAAGGTTAACGATGTTGACAGAATAACAATTTATTCAAATATTACGGAAGTTAAATTATAAACATCTAAACTTTGGCAAGTTTATCTGAAGAGAAATAGAGAAATTCAACTTCTCAGTTAGCTAGAAGAAGTAATAATTGCCAACTTCACAGCTAGTAGAGGAAAAAGCACTGGGGTGACATTCCGTTCATAAAAACTAGCGATCGCTTTTAAGCGACGTCACCTGGATTTTACATTTTACATTGATATTTTCACAAGGAAATATAGAAAATACGTTAGTGACACCTTATAGGTATCAGAAATTAGAACTATTTGTTGCTCCAAAACAACCAAACTTGGTGAAAGGAATGTGTATATCGACAAGATCGATTCAAGACTACTCGCTAGGTGAACAGAATGTCACCCCTGAAAGGTACTCGCCAGGCGACAACTAACTAAACGACTATCCATTTTAGATGCTCGCGAGCTTCAGATGGCTCGGCTCGCATCTGAGGCTCGCTTCAAGTCCTTTGTAGACTCAGCTATTGACGATAACATCTACAATAACATCAATTAGTTTATATGACTCATTTAAACGATTGTTTACTATTGCCAAAAAAATTCTTACACCCGGCTATGTTATGAAAAATTTAAAATTACTAATACCGCAATACCACAACAATGTCACGTACGCACTTTCAAATTGTAATGTCGAATAAGGCCTTGTAAGCGAGGAAGATGTATATATATTTTTTTAGATTGCACGCGCCAATCTAGACGTCTCCATGGAAATTGCTCAAAGAAAATCAGATGCAGAGAAAATTGCGACAGGTTCTTGTTTGTTGAATCGAATCATCGGAGTTTTAAAGAAAACACGTTTTCATTTAAAAACTCTATAAAATATACAGGGTGAGATACGACCAACAGAAAATTTGTAGAGTTTGTAGGAAAATGTTTGTTATTTTTTTCTAAAATTGATCGTAGTATATTTACTCTAACAAAACGATAATATTCCTCATGAATTTTTTTTATACGGTAAGTTCAAGATTAAATAACTCCCTATATATATTTAATTAGGCAATCCAGATCACGTGACCTAATATGGCCGTGCAGGGCAAACAATTTAGACAGATAGGTTAGTTTTGTATTGTCTATTCAGTCATGAACAGTGCTCAAGACTTTTTAGTCGAATCTATTAGTATATTTTCCTTCAATTTAATATATTTTATTAGTGTTTAGTATATTGTTCATTTGATTGGTATTTTT
>CAJUYG010000069.1:41684-89305 GCA_910591675.1 Galerucella calmariensis | reverse complement strand
CTTTGATATTTAAAGAAAAATCGGTCACTGTTCATATTTTCTGGTCTGACACTAATTTCGCTAAAATCGGTTGATTCAAACCAAAGTTATAGGTATTTATCCAAAAACACTTTCCCCCACCATTTATTTGGAAAAATAAAAAAAAGTACTTGAACAAATTTGTGCAAAATTTAGGCCTCTTTCTAGTTTACTTATTCCACACTTGGTATAATTGGGCATATTGCACAAAAACTTGGTTTTTAAATTTTTCTACGCAGATTACGCCCCCTACCGGTTAACCTAGGAACTTGAAAGTTATTTCCAGCGATTTCTCTTCGCCACTTTTTCTCCTAAAGTTATAACATGAATAGTTTCTGATATATATTCGAGAGATCGGCTTATTGGTCCACCCGGTACACCATGGTGGTGAAGACATTAAATTTATAAACCTCGAAAATAATTTTAGTGCTCAGTCAATAATAATAGTCTTCACCACCTTGGTGTATAATAAACTATTATCTGTGTCATGTAACCTGTTCATTATCCACTCCTATAATTCACTGGTGAATAATGTACGTCATTGTACTTGAAGAATCGAACGTAAAATGTGAACATTATAAAATAGTAGCGGCAAAATTTTTTGTTATAATGTCACGAGTACTCTTAAATAGTATTTGCTGATTTTATGTAATTGTGCCTCGTGGACGAATTGCAGAATTGCCAGTGTCGGAACAGGAAATCGAACTAGATGTATTTTCACAACGTACACACATGAAATAATATATTAATAATTTCCTGAATATTTCGATAAATATAAATAATATTGTTAATAGAATTTTCCGGTGCTAAAACGAGATAAATCCAAGTAAAAACAACTTGAAAATTCTAATATATTCAACATTAAATATACTATTACAGAGCAAGAAGAAACATTCTTTTTGAAAGGTCTAGAGACGTTGCAGGTTCCCTGTAATAATGTTAGAGGTTGTGGTTTTATCTTTCCTTTTATTTAAAGTATATAATTTTTCTTTGATAAGTTCTATTGTCAAGTCTTTTTCGGGCCTTGTTTTTAATGCCATCACAATGGTGTTGTAGCTTTCTGGTAAACTACTCAGTATGAATGGTACTACTAAATTTTCGGCTAGATTTTCACCCATAGTTGTGAGTCTATCTACTAGCTCAATTATTTTCATGAGATGACTTTCCATACTATCATACTGTCATCCATTTTTTTAAATTGGTTTTTTTCAACTGCTTCGCTAGTTACTTACTATTTATAGACTGGTTGGAATGGTTAGTCTATAAACAGTAACTAGCGAAGCAGTTAAAAAAAACAATTTAAAAAAAAAATGAATGACATAAAATCATCGATAAGAATATTGAACAACCAAAACTATGAAACCTGGAGGTACAGAATGGAACTTCTACTTATGAAAGAAGAAGTATGGGACGTAGTTACAAAAGAGAAGCCCAATTAAGAGGAGAATATGTTGAGTGATAGAATAATTTGACATTGATATTTTGTTTGGTTCTATAGTAGGCTAAGAATTTTTCAATATACATATGTATACTATCTTCCTTACACTACCCACCGATGTAGAAAAAATTGAACCAACAAAAAAGTAGATCATTGGCGTGGATGATTATAATTGTTAACAATAACTTATTATGGAATAATCTACTACTATGAGAAATGTTGAAATTCTTGTTTTCAAATATACTAGAATATTGTGCGCGATTAAGATAAGATTAAATTGAAATCTCGAGATACGTTAACGCTATTTGAAGGTTCCTAGGCTTTTATTAAACAAAATTAATATGATTTGAAGGACATTGTTCGTCATTTCAAGTGATAAATAATAAAAATAATCATTTTATTTGAAATCATAGTAAAATATTTTATATAGATACTATCGGATAGTATACGAGTGGTGGTTGGAAAACATTATTTGGAACTAGTTCCTGGATACACTTTGTAGAGGTTGTCTATTACTATTATATACCTATAAATATTCAAAATAAAATAACAATTAAAAATGACTTCGAAAAAGAATAATTCGGGCTGAGGTAGAACGTTCTATGATCGCCAGACCTCTCTGGCGTGCACTATTTTATAAAAAGGGTATTTTTTTATAATTATTACTCTCTCTCGTAGTTTTTCAATAAATATTATGTATGGTATGTGTGTATTTTGGGGTGACACTGAGACCAAAAGATCTATTGTGCCCCCATCCTCAGAAACTGGTAGTTCCTTTAGTCCTATTTTCCGGGGGAAATTTAGGATGTCTGCAGGCTTCAACTTAGGTTAATGTTCCTCATCTATCCAGTAATCTCCCAGGTGCTGCGCTCTAGGATTCTGAAGTACTGTGCAGTTGGAAAATATGTGGATGGAGGTTTCTTCTTCCATGCCACAAAATCTGCATTCTTCTTCCTCCATTATTTTGAGCTTTTTCAGGTGCCCATTCAGGCGACAATGTCCCGTTAGGATCCCCTTAAAAACTCTTAGCGCAGTTTTACTTTGACTAATGCACTCATTCGATCTCAACAGGTTGTAATCACCCAGAAGAGTCTTTGATTGTATAAGCCCTACTAGATCTTCTCTTTTTCTCGGCTTTCTTCCAATATTACATTAGGGCTGATTCCGCAAAAGGATCCAGGCCCCCAGAAAGGTATTTCAATCCCCCTTTTCGCTAGTACATCTGCTATCTCATTTCCTTCTATTCCAGTGTGTCCTGGAATCCGTAGTAACTATATTGTTCTCGCCTATAGTTCATTTAAAAACCAGGAGAAGTAATTTGAAAAGCCTTACTCACAACACTAAAAGTTACCAGATTAGTTACTAGAGGGTGTGTTCCGAAAACGTAGTCAACAGTCGTGTTCCAAATATATTAAATATGCCTTGTAGCAAAGACATTAGTCATAAGTCCATTTCTGTTCTGATCTGCAGTATATTTTTCAGATGTACCTACGCATTAAACAAAATGTAAGACTTTTCCTGTTTCGTTTCTTATTCAAACATAAGAAGATTCAGATTCACATCGACAACAAACAAATTATGGTCATTGTTGATGGTGGAGAATTACAGATAGTCAAGTTACTTTAATTATATTTATTACAATTAAATTGAAAAGAATATGACAATTGATAATATATGTTCTGGCAATAACAATACTACAGAATTAATAGCATTGTAGAACAATATGGAGTATTAATAAACATTTCCAACAGTTATCTTCATGTTGCCGGATTAAGTGTAATAAACCACTTTTCAAATACTTCTGAGATACCTTCTTCCTTTTTTTTAACTTCAAAAACCAATAATGTATTTTCTACCAAACCCATTCTTTTCTATATTGTTTTATATCTTCCATGGCATGTTCTTCCGATGAACTTTGACGATTTCTTCCCAAATATGTATATAACAAATAAATAGTACCTACATTTGACTCGTCAAAAGGTGACACAGATAAATTTAATTTGTTTCAAGAAAGTCTGAACGTTTTTTTGAAGCTTGCAAAATTTTGTCCAGCACAGATAACATTTTTGTTCTTCTAACGACATTTTTTATTCACTCATCACAATTTTTCAAAAGTCCTGGTATTCCACCAATATTTTCTGCACTATATAATGTTCCTCTACTTCAGTATTCCCTTAATACTCGCTAAACCGACTTTACTACTTAAAAAAAATGTAAAGTAATAATGTACCCACTGCTTGAGAATACTTTTGGTTTTTCATCCAATATTTATTTATTTATCTGTCAGAACTATCAAAAATGAAAACTATCAGCTGATGTCAATATTAAAAAAAAGTGTTGTGTGAAACTGGGCTGAATCTGACCAGTCAGAGGTCTACAGAATTGCCAACTTAAATTCAAATCACTCCTCCTGGTTTTTAAATGAGGTATAGTTCATTGAGTTTGTCTAGGCATTCCCACACCATTTTGGAACTGATTACAAAAGAGCTCAGTGCTTTAATTGCTGCTTGACTATCCGACATTATGATAATCCTTTGTCTTCTGTATCCTTTATCAATATTGAACTGGGCGCACTTTCTTATGGCGTGGATTTCCGATTGAAAGATACTAGGGGTTTTTTCCAAGCTTTCATCAGAGTGGTTGGTTCCTATCCCAGTTCCTTCTATTGCTTTTGAGCCGTCTGTGTACCATTGAATGGCATTATGTATGGTATGAATGTTTTGCTATCAATAGAAGAAAACAAATTTGATGTTTATAAATGGAAATTTGTCTATAAATACTTTTCAAACTATTCCATTAGAAATTGAAGAGAAATTCGTAAACATATTCTTGAGAAATAAAGAAAGGCGAATAAGTAAATAGCGCCTGTTACCACGTTACAAGCAAACGTCACATTACCATTTAATAAATACCCCGCTGACATCTTTTTTCCGTACTTTAGTTTGTTTTTTTATAATACGCGTGGACATTGTGGATTTATTTAGACTCGTGGGCACATTTAGACTTGGGAAATTTTGTACGAGGTTTATATGGTGGCGGCTTTAGCAGCCGTTGATACAGAATGTTTTATTTTGACTATCAAAGGACTCAAAAAAAGTTTCATCAAATTTCTACGATGCGTATTGGATGTACAAACTTTCTTGTGAAATTTTATAATTCGTTATTTTTTTTAACAGTGTAGATTTCGGAGGCTTTAGCAGCCGTTGATACAGTATGTGTATTTTGTTTATCAGAGTACTCAAAAAAAGTTTAATCAAAATTCTATGATACGTATAGAATGTATAAACTTTTTTGTGAAATTTTATATTTCGTTATTTTTTTGACAGTGTAGATGGCGGAGGCTTTAGCAGCCGTTGATATTAAATGTTTATTTTGATTATCAAAGTGCTCAAAAAGTTTAATCAAATATCTATGATTTTTATAGAATGTACAAACTTTTTTAAGAAATTTTATATTTCGTTATTTTTTTCAACAGTGTAGATGGCGGTGGCTTTAGCAGCCGTTGATACAGTATGTCTATTTTGATTATCAAATTACTCAAAAAAAGTTTTATCAAATTTCTATGATGCTTATAGAATGTACAAACTTTTTTGTGAAATTTTATATTTCGTTATTTTTTTTAACAGTGTAGATGGCGGTGGCTTTAGCAGCCGTTGATACAGTATGTCTATTTTGATTATCAAAGTACTCAAAAAAAGTTTTATCAAATTTCTTTCATGCGTATAGAAAATAGAAGATTTTTTGCGTAAAATATTGCTTCCTAGGGTTCCCTAACAACTTTATGCAGCTTCCCTATATTAGCTCGCGAATGTATTTTCCTCTAATAAACCCCCTGTATTATAGTGAAAACGGTTCAAGCTCCTTTGAAGTAGAATCTTTTATACAGAGACCGTTCCTTTCGGGATTCCTTCCACTATTAATAACTCAATTTAACAGAAACAATTAACAATCAAGTGTTAATAGGTTTGTTACTATTCAACCTGAAATTAAGGTCGATTCAGTCCATTTCATTCAAGGCTGTTTCACAGTTTCTGTAACATTAACTGAGGTTATAATTAAAATAATGAGCATCCAGTGTCTGGAAACTTGATAGATATTATTTGTATAACTTGGTAGCAAAAACATATTTTTTAGGATGATTCGCATTTTTAACATCCTCTATCTCAAAAACTCGAAGATCAGCAATTTAAAGACATTAATCGTCCTTCCAGTCAAAATTCACATTCCACCCTGTAGAATAATGAACAAGGGGTCACTTAATGATCATTTGATATTCCCCATAGAAGCCTCAAAACCTCCTAATGAGGCTAAAAGTTATAATTTTACGAAATGTTCATCTTTCATTGATTTTGAAGATGATCTTGATAGTTTAAAAAATAGCAGAGATATTGATATACGTAAATACTACGCATCAGCACATAATGATGTTGATAAAACTGGTTATCAGTTGTGTAGAGCATACATTTCACTTCCACTGGCAAAGGTCATTATATTAAAATAATTTTTAACTATAGTTTGTTTCAAAAAGTACGTTGAGTATTGGAATGCAATAATTATTTAAAAACCAAATGTTTGTAAGATATTACAGAGTTGTTTTTTTATCTCTACAGTCCTCTGCATCAGATCACTTTATTTTTTTGGATCTTCGAGCCGGATATATTTTCAGTTACACCTACAATTTCCTTAAAAGCAGATTGTAAAAGTTTATTATTTTTTCGACAGTTGGAAACTGTAGTTTTTTTAATCTTTAGAGTCCTCTTCATCACATCACTCTATTTTTCTGCACCTTCGAGCCGGATATATTTTCAGTTAAGTACAGAAAATTCAATTCTCCGGCTTTAAATTCACCAACAAATCATTTATCCCGTTGAATGAACTAGTTCAAAAGATAACAAAAAACGGAAGAAGTTGAACTATATTTTTTAAATGTATCGTCAGCTTTTATATTTTATTACCATTTGACCTCATGTCAACCTGTACTGACTTCGGTTAAAAATGGAATATAATACCATTTTAATATCACAACTTAAGGTTTATTATTCATGTTTGGATCTACTTATGCCTTGCATACACGATATACAGCACGTCATAGGTGAAAATTTTTTAAATATTAATTTAGTGAAAAATGTTATTCTTGATAAAAAGTTTTGCTTGTTCTGAAACCCCAAGAAATGGAATAAAATTCAAGTTTTTCAAAACCCGTCTCATTTTATGGCCAGCTTTATGAAAACCTGGAGTCTTGACATTTCTTCCCATATTGGCTAATATCTCGGGAACCTTAAGGTTTGCAAGGTTCTAGTCTACGCCATTCGATTCAGAATTGAATTTTCTATAAAAGAGGAATTTTCCACATCGAAAAACCTTAGATATGGATTTTAGAATTTTCAGGTTTTGAAAATTTTGGCCTACACCTGCCGATATAAAGGAGATGTCTCCTAGTAGCCGTTCCACCTTCCTTGGAAGGACAGGAAGGACGGTGACCTAGGAGGGCAACTCCTCGGGAGGATGTACAATGGGTCACATGTGCCCTAAGTGCCTACACCCTCCCTATGACAATACCTATTTATGGTGTATAGCTTCGGGACCGAAATTATAACAAATGGGGTTTTGAGAAAAACCTGTAAGTATGTCAGCCAGTATTTGGATATTTAGACAGTTTTGGAAGTAAAATTGAAAAACAATTGGCAAGAAATACCTTTCTGTTCATAAGAGCGTATAAAAGACTTTCGACCTTCTCAAAAAAAAAATATAGATCCGCCGCTGAGAGTACTTTGCTATAAACTGTTAGTTAACCTGTATTTGAATTTCCTACCACTCAACCAATTATATTTTACTGACCACAAAAATTTGGAGTTCAAAAAACGTCAAAAAAAAACAAATTTTGGCGATATGGTAACCAAAAGTCCAATAAAAGCCTCCTAAAAGTTACGCTACTGATGTTAAAAAGGAAAAACACAAAAATTATCAAAGTTCATCAAATGCGTTCTTAATTGGAATTCCCTTTAAGTGGTTTATAAGAATTACTAACCCGCCTCAACCCTTGGAAGAGTAAACAACTCGAATTTCCATAGCAACAAGTGTTATTCGCGAGAAAGAGCGAGATAGACGAATCCTTGTAAAGTGATCGTAACAACTGAAAAAAACAAAGTTTCATTTCTATCACAATTTAAAATTGTTTATTCCGTCATATCAAATGTCTACAAGGTCAACTTTATGCTAATTAGCAAGGTATTCGAATTTAAGCTCGCTCTCGTCGATTTTTTGAAAAAAAAAAATACTAAAATATAACATTAGTACCTATTTTGTTCGAAAAAACTAACCTCGGAAGAGAAGAATCCACCACGAAATTCGTATAAGTTTGTCTGTTGGGGGGGTACCAAGGATTCTGCATCTCGTTCTCGTGCACTGCACTACGGTTTCTCATTAAAGACGATAACATCACTTTTATAACGAACAACACACTTTGTCATTATTTCGGTAGAGATTCCATTACCGTATTAGGCGGATGAAGTGCAAAAAAACAAACTACTAACCAGAGATAACGTGCGAACATATCAACCGTCTATTTGAGACTAGTCGCGGCCAACTGTGCGTTTATACATTCGTCACATGGTCGGTCATAGGCATCCGCGAACAGCTATTACGCGATTTTCGCGAACCGCGCAACTGACAATCTTTTTTATTTTTTTTGTTTTTTTCGCCGCTTCTAGCAGCGCTCCTGTACGTTGTTATGATGATGAACGCAGATCGGTTTTTCTTCGTTGTTATGTAACTTATTCGCTTACTATACAGGGCGTCCCGAAAATTAAATTCAACAACGGATAGATAGATAGATTTTGTGAGGTGGCTTTTGGCCTATTCCTGGTGAGTTCCTCCACCATTTCAGAGATTTGTGGGCGACCCACTTCTTTGTTTCCCTTCTTGTTATGGTTTTTGTAGCGCCGCAGAAGGGTTCGGGCCCAACGAATGGCATTGATGAGCCTCTTTTGGCCATTTCATCCGCTTTTTCGTTACCCTTATGACCCTCGTACCCCGGTAACATTGCTACGCTCACCCAGTGTGTTTAGGGCCCGCAAACAATCCCATACTAGCTTAGAATTGACCTCTACGGAGTTGAGTGCTTTTATCGCTGCTTGGCTGTATGTGAAGATGGCAATTGAGCGATATGTTCTATTCTGCCGTTTAATTTCTTCCACACAATGGAAAATGGAAAGGACCACTAATTTTCAAAAACAGTATAACTGTGAGAAGTAGTTGTATACTTTTATTTAAACATATAATTTTACTTGCCATTTGTAAAGGCTGCTCTCGTTTGTTAATGCAGTATGACGCGCTAGCCCCTACACTCCCCAAGTAGCTATTTAAATTCTATAAGGTTTGTATAAAAAGCTACAAGATATGTCTTATAGGATACTAAAATTCCTATAACAGTCTACAAAACAATTAAATGATCCTTTTACAATTAAAAAGGGCCCATTTTTATACAACTGTTTGGTTGTATAACAGTTCTATTAAAAGTTTATACAACTCTTATATAACTGTTTAATACACATTAATACAACTCTTACTCGACTGTTTTATAATCATTTATACAGATACTATAAAATGATTTAATATTGTGTCATGTAGTCACATCTATAAAATGGGATTGAAGCGGCACTATGAAGGTCTCACAAAATGGTTGTATAATGCAATATATTTTTTATAATGCTGTTATTTCGAAACATTTTGTCATCTAGCAGTTTATAGGAGCATTTCATTTTTTAGTGAAGAATATCAGAACCAAATTATATTTCAACTTGAACGTGCATCATACATTTCATTTGTAGAAATGTAGACTTATCAAAACGACTTGGGCCGCTTTGGCGGACATCGATAGTAAAAATTATAATTTCATTTGGATGGTTGAATAGCACAAATTTTGATGCGCCGCAAATTTTACTGATATATTATAGGTATATATTTGGCAAGAAAATGAAGCACTTCAATTCTGGTTAAGTAGATACTTACTTAAAAAAAATAATAATAAAATAGAATATCCTAAAATAGTTTTTTTAATGATTTTATTAGTTTATCACTTCATATGGATATTCTTTGACAATATAATTCTCTAAATAATGATAAAGTCACATTTTTCAATATAGTTTCATGTTTCCAACCCAATTGCTCATAATGGCGGCGATAGAGGTACAAGAATTGCATAATTAAACATGGCGATTTATAAAACAACAATTTTATCCCAAAGAAATGCCTTAAACAATATTTTATTGTAAAATGGAACGGTATACGATAACTGTTTTATAAATAAGAATATTTAGGCACTATACAACTAAAAAGTGTTTTATAATGCAACGCATTTGAATGCTATACAATATTTATTATACAACATTATACAGCTTCAATAAGACAAGCTTAAGTAACTATTTTATAATGTTGTAGCTGTTAGTTATATAGTATATTATAGAACTCTTATAAGGTATTAGATCATTTTAAAAGAAATGATCGTATAATGCGTTATATCATATATTGTAAAAGTCACCCTAGAATCATTTAATACAACAATTTTCTTTAAAAAACAAAATTATCGCAACAAAGGTTTTAATAAAAACAAACAGTCCTTAAAACAACGCTATTCGACTGTTATATAACAATTCAGTCCTCTTAGAATTCAATTTTGCTAGTTGGGTCCTATCGCCCTTGAGCCGACCAATCAGTGAATAAAACCCCTTCACAGAGAGGCTCTGCGCATATGAGTCGTCCAGTTTCCAACCGTTTGTGATACCTTTACGTACAAACTTAACTTTTCAGTTTTGATCTAATATGTTGATATCAAAACGCCAGGAAATTTGTTTAATATGATTATGTTTAACATGATATTGTCTGGTCCTTGAATCAACATCTTTATTAATCGATTTAAATATATTTGAAAGGATTTCATCTCTTAAATCTGTAATGCTTGATCCCTCTCGAATATTCGAGAAGCCACAAGAAGGTTGAGTCAAGCTTGACGACTGGAGTTAGATAAGGATTAGTCTAGTGTGCAAAATTTCTAATGAAGATTTTAAGTAATTAAACTCACCTGGGTAAAATAGTGCCGCCTCCAGGGGAAACGCACGGTTCCGATGGTGAGTCTTCTTCTGTTTCGTCACATTCGCTAACGCTGAGATTTCCGCTATCCATTTTTTTGTTCGTATCTTCGTGTTAATAAGACCTGGAACAATATTAGAAGAGGATATACCAAACAAAAAATTAAAATATTCACTGGGACAGACAGGATCTGCTTAAAGCTAACAGTATTTCAACAACTAGGTCAAGATTTGCTAGCTTAGTAGATGTTGAAAATGTTTCTTTTTGCTCTGCAAACCAGACCTCCACAGTTTTTATTACCTCCTCGTTGCAAGAAAATGTACGACCTTTTGAATATTTTTTCAGCTGAGGAAAGAGATGATAGTCGGACGGAGCCAAATCTGGTGAATAAGGGGGGTGTTCTAGTAATTCAAACCCTAAATCTCGAATGGTAACATGAGATTTGTGTGCAGGGGCGTTGTCCTGCAAAAACAAAACACCTTTGGATAGCTTTCCGCGACTTTTCTCTTTAATTTTTTCCCGTAGAGTGGTCAATAATGTCGAATAGTAATCTCCGGTTATTGTTCTACCCTTATCCAATAAAATAATCATGATTACTCCATGGTAATCTAAAAAAACTGAAGCAAGAACTTTTCCAGCAGATTTTTGGACACGAAACTTCTTAGGTTTTGGAGATTAGATTAGATTTGGGTATTAAGCATATCGTCGTAAATTCGATTTTTCGATTTTCACAATTACGTTGGACATCTTTTTTCTTTTAATTAATTGCGTAACTCTGGTTTACTTTTTTGACGTCCAGCTTCACACTGACACTTCTAATGAGTTATTGTTGGTTGCTATGGTAACGCAATATTTTGTTTATGCATGGAACTGGTCTAGGCTAACCAGATATCAATATATCCTTGTATAAGTATCGCCCATAATTGGTTAGGGGTAATGGATTAATCTGCCAAATGTTGGAGAAGGTCGAGGAACGTACACAATAACTTGCGTGTCATATTGGTTAGTGAACCATTTGAAATTTACAAGTTCAGAACAAAAGGTGTTTTTTTCTACAGCTGCTATGAAAAGTGACGTATTTCTCATACCTTACTTAATTTAAAAAATCAAATATTGCTCATAATGTGAGAAATATTATTTCTCACGGATATTTACCATATAAATGTCATATAAATATTTATTTATATGAATATTAATACTACAATTACCTATATACATTATTAACAAAATTTAAATAAATACTTTCTGGTTTTTTACTCTATTTGTATGAAATGTTTTGACTCCATAATTTCTCCATCTCTAACCAAGTTTGCTATTACTCTTGAAGTACTGCAGGAGACCTTTGGCTTCGTGATATTGCATAAAATTTCATTTGCAACTTCCTTTTCATTGTTGGAAACATTTTATCCGAATATAGTTTGCAAATTTGCAGCAATAAAGAAAACAAAATATCTCTGAATTGCAATTGTAAGCCAAAAATTAATAAAAATGCAAATTTTTATATTTCCTCTTAAAAATTTGGTAAACTATAAATGAAAAATCGAAATAAAATTACTTCAATCCATACCACACGCACAGTTTACTCAAGATAAAGATAATATTTGAAGATAAGAAGAGATAACACTTAGGAAAGAATTAATTGACCTTTCTACACATTTAAAATCTGCTCTGGCCTATTTACATTAACAAATAAATGCTATTATATTTAAAATATTTCATAATTCAACTAATTTTCAGATAAGGAAGCTAAAATGTTATCATTTGATCAGATAGAAAAATACCCGATTCGAGGTCGTAGAAAAAACTAAGTATTCTACTAGCCACGACCATTATTAATTGTAATAAACGTTTAATATCAGTAAACGATTATAAAAGGAGACAATCTGTATGTTTATCAAGGAAATTTTTATTTTAATATGTGTTGTTTTATGACAAATGAAAATTTTCCATGTAATAGTATAAATTAAAAGCAGTACACTGCCAAGGCCAATGAAGTTATTGCAATATTAATTTCCAAACAGATCCGAATTCCAGCATTTTATAAATAAAACCTCTGGAATGGAAAATATTTTTTCGATTATGTTCCTTGTGGTATATATGATAAGAAATAGTCCTATTATCTCTTATCAGGTGGTAGAAGATAAAAAAAAACTCCGAATATACATGGTGTCCCAAAAAGTTTATGTCCTATATCAACTAACCTGAGCCCACTAAAAGCAAATCGCCTATAGCCAAATCATAATTTCCAAATAAAATCCGTAAGATGAATAAGACAGACATATGCAATTTTGACCGGAGAAAAACGGATATGTAGGTATTTAATTTTCAGCGATTCTAAAAAGTCTTTCACCAGCGAAGTTTTTATTTAAATGACAGTTATGTCACTTTGACAATTCAAAGGGACAATATAAATAATAAGAAGCAATTTTCCGGTATTTTGCATCCTCAAGCAAAAAAAAATGGTACTTAATCTGATAGATTAGGTATTTCGAGAATGAATGAAAAAGTGGAAATTCGTAAACCAGTGTGCAGGAAACATCAATCATCATTATTTTCTCCGGGTATATTTGTAATCTCACATTTTGGTAACCTCTGTGTCTTCTGATTTGATACATATGTTTAGTGACCTTTGAACCCGCTTGATAAGAGCACTTTTGACTATACTATACACAGAGCTCTCCATCGGCATTTTGTCAAAATTTCTTTTCTACCTCTGATAAGATAATTGAGATAACAGTTTCTTTGGGAAATTTTCGAAAATCGCCCTATATCTCGGAAATGAAAAACGAGCTTACTGAAGATCTAGTTGAACTATGACTAGCTTATCAAAAAAAAGGTCTCTTTATTTCTTTCTCTTATCCTTATGCCTTCTCAGGCGTCGGATTGGAGTTCTTCCTGAACCCATGTTTTCCATTCTTTTCTGTCCCTGGCTAAAGGTACATTTACATTCAATTACGCGCGTGCTTAAGCTTAAAATTTGCTCGCTTGACATATGACGTCTCCATGTATCCATTTACATTGAAAATTTCACTGCTTAAGCAAAAGTGAAATTTTCAATGTAAATGGATACATGGAGACGTCATATGTCAAGCGAGCAAATTTTAAGCTTAAGCACGCGCGTAATTGAATGTAAATGTACCTTAATGCCTTCATCTCTCCTAATGACTTTCCTTTCTTCTTTCCAGTTTCTTCAATCTGGTCTATCCATTTCCTCCTGGGTCTTCCTCTTTGTCTTTTTCTTGATATTCCCATTTCCATTACTTTTCTCGCTATTCTATCTTGCTTCATTCTTACTAGGTGGCCAAACCAGTTCAATTGTTTGTTGATATTATTGGATCTTGATTTGTTATGCTTCTGATTTTATCGTTCCTTACTTTGTCCCATTTCCTTTTTCCTGCTATTCTCCTTAAATATTTCATTTCCATTGCATTTATTTTTGTTTCATGCTTTTTCTGCAATACCCAGTTCTCACTGGCATAATTTATAGTTGGTACTGTAATTTTGTTGTATATTTCCATCTTTGTTTTCATATCAATATAATCTTGTTGATTTATTTGCTCTGTTATTAAGTTCTGCGTCTATTTTTCCATCTTCTGTTAAAATACTTCCTAGGTAGTTATAGGTTGTTACTCTTTCTAATGTTTTGTGATTACATTTCAATTCCTCGTAATTATTCCCCTGTTTTTCATTTACTTTCATTACTTTGGTTTTCTCTGTATTTATTGTCATTTTCATCTCTTCTATTTCTCTTACCAGTAAGTTAATTAGTTTCTGCATTTTATTTCTCGATTTTGATATGAGTACGATATCGTTTGCGTATAGTAGGTTACTTAGTCTGACCGGTACCATGTTCCTGTACCCTATTATCGTGTCCAGATTTTCTGCTTGTCTTTTTATATCCTTCACTATTTTGTCCATAATAATAACAAACAACAGTGGGCTTAAGCTATCACCTTGTTTTATACCTTTTTTCATTGAAAACTCTTCCGATCTTCGACCTCCTATCTGCACTCTTAATTTGACAGTCTCGTATGTGCTTTTAATTATATTAATTAGAGCTTTCGGTACTTCTAAGCCTTTCAATACCTCCCAAATTTTTTCTCTTTCTACTGTATCAAAAGCTGCCTTCAAGTCTATAAATGCTAAATACATTTCTTCTCAAGTACTTCTAATTTTCGAAAAAAAATAGCCAGTTTTGGGACACTCTATATATATATATAAAATGAGTCCAGTTTAACTAATTTGTGTATATTTGATAACAAAGCTCCAGTGAGCATATCAAAACTTACTATATTGTTTCAATTCGTATTTCAACAAATGACAGATATTGCACTTTTCACTATCAAGAATGTAGTAAAAACAGTGTACGCAATACGACTGGAAACATTCTTCAATCTCCTGCTATTCTCCTTAAACTTCCATTAAATTACAATTTTTCATCTATTCCAGACTATATCTCAACACAGTATTATTAACGCAAATTATTTATTACATTGTACAAAATTGCATAATTAATACCGCCATAAAGTTAACCGAATACGAACAACCTGTAAAACTATCCAGGAAACTGTTTTTTCTCTTTCAGGATGCATTTCCTCTACTTAATTTCCTTATCTTTCAGGGCCGTTTTATTTCTGTATATTAATAATTGCACATTCAATACGTTGAATGTTACAAATATAACTCCGAGCACGTGTTAGGTGTTTTCATCAAGTTTAAAACCCACGTTTCGCTCTATACAAAACAAGCAAATAAATCAAGAACTTTTCCAAAGGGCCTTTATTAAATATGCCCAATAACATATCCATATTATCCTGAGGTGGGTTAAAGGGCACGACAGGAGTAAAAATTTTAGGACCCAGTGACACCTACGGCCTAACGACAAATGTGGAACTAGCCAAACGTTCCACCATGCTGAATACTTTAAGAGATGGGATGGAATCAAAGGATGCAGCCTTGCCTGGGCGACCCTGGGAAGCTGCCGCGAAGTTATATTTGGCGATGACCAGGAAAAACCTACGTTTAACAGTAGGATTTCTGACTGCCCACTGTCAACTAAGGAAACATCTCCATACTATGGAGCTAGTGGACACACCTCTATGCAGGAAGTGTGAACACGAAGATGAAACTGTCAGGCATGTCTTATGCGAGTGTCCAGAGTTATCGTCAATAAGAGAGTGTGTGTTCGGTGAGTCTTGGCTTGGCCTACACCTGCCGATATAAAGAAGATGGTTCCTAGTGACCTGTCCATCTTCCTGGGAAGAACAGGTTGGACGATGACCTAGGAGGACAACTCCTCGGGAGGATGTGCAATGTGGCCTAAGTGTTGTGAGCCTACACTCACCCTCCCAATTCTACAGATATAGATACAGAGCATATCTCGGAGTTGTCTTGGAAAAGTGAAACCAGACGAGACAAGGACTCATACATGAGAAAGTTTCTGGTCTGATTAATTTTTAGTAAAGACTTATAAAAAGACATAAAATCATCATCAGAAAACGTAAAGTAGGTAATTAAAACTGAATGATGTCCTTGAATTAATGAAATGATCAAATTTGGACTGTTGAAGAATATATTGACATCCTCCACGAATTTTTAAATTGGTGATAAATATAAAAACTTATTTATATTAATGTTGACAATATTGCTAAATGCAATATATTGCGTAGTAAAATTTTAAAAAATATATCAACAATTCAAATGAATGCCAGACGCAAACTACATATATATATACTAATGTTATTTTATGTATTGTGATAATTTTTAAGGTTATAAAAACATGATTCTCCTCTATTAAAACAATTATAAATTCATTTATTTGCGACTAGAATTTATTATTATATCCACCCGAACTAATCGTTTTCCCCTTGTATAATATGCTATATCTTATCATAACCTACTTGTTTATCGACCTTCGACTAAAATAGTTCTTTTAATTTTCACCTTGACTAACAATCCAATCATGTACAGACCCACGATAGAATGTACCCACGATGAGAGAGATCATTTTATGCGGCCTTGTTGTCAAACTTTTCACAATATAAGTAGGTATTAGCACTACGACGTAACACAATATAATAAATATGTTTTCCGCTACCGAATTTCTCTATTAGTGGTTAATAATTTTTTTTATTATTAACCTAGGACAAATACAAATATTTTGAGGATTCAGGGATCAACAAAAACTTGTGCAACATAATTTTGTATACCCAGGATATTGTCTTCAACATATTTACTGCTTGAAATTACCTATCGAGTAAATATTATTTGAATAAAAATGCCATTAATTTAAAATTCGCGCTCAACCAAAAATGACTGATGACATAACGAGTACGTTCGTGATATATCGAAAACTGACAGTGTACTTGTCAGTCAGACGACGGAGTAAAAGCTTCTCGTGGTGCGTCTGTGAATTATTTCTAATTTTTGTCTTAAATTTGGTTAGTAGTGGAAATAGCTATTTGTGTATTAAGAGCGGAAAGTGATACTTTGCCGCTTGAGGCAGAGAGTTGCCGAGAATCTGCCGAAAGCGGCAAGGCACTTTCTGCTCGAATTGCACACAAGATTTTTTCTACGATCACCTTATTTTTAAACAAATAATTAAAAAAAACATGAAAAGTACACTTTATTAGAATGTGATGTTGAAACATGTAACAATTACTTATTATTTTTATTTATTGAGAATGTTTGTGACTTCTTTGCTTTATAACCCACTGCTTCTAACTTCAAAAATGCAATCAGTTTAGTGTATTTACTGATGTTAATATCATTTTTTACTTGCAAAGTGCTTCGAAGCATCGAAAATTGTGACTACAAGGTTGAAGATTTTAGAGTTTTGGATTTTTCGCCAAAATAAGTCAGCAATACATTCTCCGAATATTTTTTAATTTTCTTTAAGCGGCACCAATCCATGAAAATATTGTATTGTTTTTCGTATTTACCTCTGGATTTAGTTGGCAGAAGATTAAGAGTAATATTTTTAGCAAAATCTGCTATATCTGGAGGTGTGCTTGAAAATTCACTGTCACTATCCATTTTTCAAATAGCTATTTATAAACAGACAACTTTTTTATAAACTAAAAATGAAATAATGACGTTTCATTAATTCCATAGTCTACTATTTTCACAAAATAGTAGGTAGGTACTTAAATATGCAATCACTGTTGCATCTAGGTGTATACTACCTTCTGACTGTTATATTTCTACTACGTAAACTTGTCCGTATAAATCAATACTATGAAAATAGGAATCTGCAAAAACGATCAAGAAAATTGTCAATCTTAACAACGTTATATTTGTAATAAGTTGTAAATATTAATTTTTATCCTGAACTAAGAAATAAATCCTTCACTGTAGTATTGAATCAAAATAATATCAATGTATGAGGTTTAAATTATTTTATAATTACAATAAAATTAAACATATAATTTCTATTTGTTGGTAGCGTAACCTGCAGCGTTGTAAATCTTGTATAAATTGTAGATGTCAAATTATATAGGAATATTTATTAATTTCGTTCGAAATATCTTCAAATATTAATATTTCAACTAAAATATTCGGACTGCTCTACATTTTGTTTTAATATATCTATTATTTACTACCTTTCTTTAGTTTATTGTAAATGAAAACAGGCGAGCGGAAAAGTACGCTCTAGAGCGTAAATAATGTCAATTATGACAGATCGCGGAAAACATCAACTTTGCGGTTAGATTTGAGTGTGCAAAAGTCTACTTTGGGTAGTGATCGTAGGAAAAAATTTTATATACACCATGGTGGGAAAGACATTCATAAAATTCACGTCTTCTTCCTGATGCTCGGTCAATAATAAAGCTACATCCTCAATCAATCTGCTAGCGAAGTGGCACTTCAGCACGGATACCTATCCTCAATCCTGTCAATTCAATCTGCCTGATTGTTATCGCACATGCGCATTTTCATTGTTATTTTAAGGTAACGAGGTAATTAAAAAGTTCAGCCTGTGATTATTCTTGTAAATAAAAGTAGTTACTACTTATCAAAGATAACAAATTAATATACTTACGATATTAGAAAATAAAGTGTTTGTTTACAAAGATAATAGAATAAAATAGGGTTAGGGTACCTAAATTATTTTTCACATGATTAAATGCGCATGACACAATTCGGCACGCACCGAAAAAGCTTACAGCTTGCAAGCTTGCACTTCCAAATCGGCGCGCATGTCAGCACGAAATTGAATTGAGGATACTTACGTTTAAACGTCATTATCCCAGCACGCGTGCCGAAGTGTATAATATACTATTATTTAGAGCAGAAGCTTCCAAAGATAGGGCGGAAAGTATGGTTCTGCAGCCACCTTTTGTTAAGTTTTTTGTTATATTTTCATATTTCTTTAGGTTTTTCGGTAGTTATGTGTCACACATGGAAGAAAGGCTTTAGTAGCCCTTAACTATCAGATTTATACCCTCGCTTCGCTATGCTCGATGTTCCCTTACATCTTTCGAGTTCGTTCTATACACTATTTACTCTTTTCCGATATTTGTTCGTTGGATAAGAGAGTTTGGCAACCCCGCTCCGTGTTAATGACAAAACCTCCAGCTAACAGTAATTTTAGTTGTTTTTTTTTATGAGGATAGGTTAGTTATAATAAAAATGAGCTTAGGCACAAAATTTCGTATACCAATAGCAGAAAGATGATATCATTATTAATTCGCCCATTATTGTTATAGTATTATAAAATAATGGGTATAACATGATTTTGTTTGTGTCGGTTCAACTTATTAGTTAATTCAAACAATTTAATGTAATTATTAAATACTTATTCAGCTACACTGACCTTTCATTATGTGAAATGAAATTGTTGTGTGTTTTGGATACAGCAATGGTATGCGGAACAATAATGGAAAGAAGTCGTATTTTGTTCCTTCACGTTGGTATACACAAAACTGCCCCTATTCGACAAATACTTCCCTTGATAGGAGTTGAAAAAATATCATTTAATTATTTTTTTCTTTGCAAGATTTTTGAGGTTGAATTTCTCCTGTTTTTTGGGCACTACATTAATTTCAGTCAATGAAAGATTTGAACAGTTATAATAAGTACTCCGAATCACGAGAGCCTCTTTTCCCGACATATTGCACCCACCACGTCAAATTTAGTAGTTGAGGTGCGCATGCGTCCAAGCAGCCTCTAACCTTCTATTCGATGTGACTGAATGTGAGCTGATTGGCGCAGTTGGTAGGGTATTGAGCTTACTACTCAGAGGTCTTAGATTCGAAACTGGGTTAGGTGCTGGGTTTTCTTGTTTTTTTTTTAGTTTTTTTTTCTTATTTTCTGATATTTCTATACATAGTTACAGTTTGATCAACCGGGTTTAGGCCTGGGTTTTCTTGTTTTTTTTTAGTTTTATATTTCTTATTTTCTGATATTTACACATTTATTTCAATATTGTTATGTTACTACTAAATTTGGCAACGTTGCAATATGTCGGGAAAATAGGCTCTCGTCTCCGGATCTACGTCTTTTTTGTACAATATAAAAAGAATTGAGAATTCCAAAATGTTTGCAACTTTCATGAGAATTCCTAAATGTTTGCAACTTTCATTACAGATATGCCCCAATATGAAACATGCCAATCAAATCTTCGCCCCTTCCCTTAATTGTGATATTGAGAGATCATTTCAGATCTACGAGGATGTATTGATATCTAGTTAGCCTAGACCAGTTCCATACATAAACCAAATATTGCGTAACCATAGCAACGAACAATAACTCATTAGAAGTGTCAGTGTTAAGTTGGACGTCAAAAAAGTAAACCAGAGTTACGCAATAAATTAGAAGAAAAAAGATGTCCACCGAAATTGTGAAAATCGAAAAATTGGAGTATCGAGCTATCATCAAGTACCTGTATTTAAAAGGGTTAAGAGGTGAGCAGATTCACGAAGATATGCTTAATACCCTTTGCGATCAATGTCCTTCGTCCTCTCCAAGACCTAAGGAGTTTCGTGTCCAAAAATATGCAGGAAAAGTTCTTGCAGCAGTTTTTTGGGATTGCCATGGAGTAATCATGATTGATTTTTTGGATAAGGGTAGAACAATAACCGGAGATTACTATTCGACATTACTGACCACTCTACGGTAAAAAATTAATGAGAAAAGACGCGGAAAGCTATCCAAAGGTGTTTTGTTTTTGCAGGACAACGCCCCTGCACACAAATCTCATGTTTCCATGCAAAAAATTCGTGATTTAGGGTTTGAATTACTAGAACTGAAACACTGAAATTTTGTTTGTAGTAGGCTAAAATTTTTTCAATATACAAATGTATTATGGTCCTTCAACTAAGTCCTTCGGTTTTAGCTTTCGATGGTCAGCCCTGTCATCTATAAAGCTACTTCAAAACTATTACTAGTAATCAACCAAATTATTAAAAAAAAAACTGATTTCGTTTAGTCATGGCTATTTTGACTCTGTCTCGTTACGTTAGGGAGCATAAAAAAGAAAGTGAGCAAGCATTGATTCAAATTTAAGTCCTCGGTACAGGCCTGCTAGTAAAAAAAATCAAAGCAAAAAAAACTAGACACCACGCGCGACCTCCTGTAGCTGTTCTGATTGAATGTCGCCATCATCGGGTGGTGGTTGTTTGACGACTTTATTCATAGATCAAAATTAACATGCAGCATGTAAATAGTGAGGAGGTGGATGATATTCAAGTCACTTTTCGGTGTACGATTTTTTTTAAATTTGAAAATTACGTTAAATGCTGATGTATATATATATTTAGTTTTTAATATATCAATAATTGATTAATAGTGATACCCCTCGGTTATAAAACTTACATTATCGTAGGTCTTTTCTAAAGATAAAAAAATATAAAAGATAACCTTTAAAATAAAGTAAAAAGATTTAAAGTCCAATGGTAATTATTTATAATATGATAAAAAGGTTAAAGTTAAATGATTTATAAAAGATGTAGCACCATCAAAACTTTAAAATCATTTCAAGATCAATATAATTGTCTGACCCGGCATTACCGGGCATTTTCATTAAATGCAATATAGACTGAGTTTCAAGTATGGAACGCCGAAGTTTGAAATAATTCATTTAGATGGCTGTGATTGAAATAAGACGTTTCATTTCAATAATTTTCAATCAATTAATAGGTTGAGGTGGCAAATAAAATTTTCACAGTACAAAATATTGAACAAAATAACCCTACCACCCAAAATGTTTCTCATAATTCAAATAATCCGTTTCCGATATCATTCAGGCGTTCCCTACTTCCTTACTCAAAACTCTCCCTGTATGTCCCATAGAAAATATCCCAGCACTATTAATGATCCAGAGTAGAGTACGTGCTGCCATCTAATTCTAACCGTCAAAAGTAAAGAGGAATTTCAATATATCAACTGATAAATGAATCTAAGAAGATACTTGTCATGTTAGCGGTGTTGCCATAGTAGTAAGTGCATTAATAATTTATTTTCAATTTAAATAGTTTATTAAAAAAAAGAAATCATTTTCGTAACTGATTGAATATTACAGAAAATAATAACTATCAACTGGTTTATTTAGCGTTTGTGGGTTCATATAATTGTATAGAATGAATCATCAACATTTATTGAGAAAATAGGATTAAACTTCTGAAAATTTCAGCAGTATCTTTACCCTTGACAACATCGCTGGATGCTACATTGAGTGGTTAGGAATTAGGGACCCTATTTCTAACTCTCTTGTACTTATTAAAACATTCAGGTCATTGACCTTACAATATTTAATATTTTGACCTATATTTAAGATGCACCCATATCTCTAATAACAATACCACAATATTATAATGAATAAATGAATCGACCCACATTTACTTTTAAATAGCTAATGACACATTGTTATGTTTAAAAATACATTGTTTATTTTCGAATAATACTGCTTAATTCCTTAAATTTGTGGTTATAGCAGACAAAAGAGACATTATTTCATTTAAAAATAGATAAATATTGTCTATAAAGGTAAATACTTATTTTCTATTTGTGTTTTATAGACGTGAGCTAGTAAGAAATCTATTGTAAATTAGTCGACTTACCTTTAATTAGAAAACAGTCTTAGATGCAGTCTTGTGGTTATATTGTTATAATATTCATAATTAGTGTCTCAAAAATAAACTCTACTACCCGTTTTAACAACTAAAAAGTTCTTGGAAAATAGATAAATTTGTTTGTTAATAGCCACCATAATTCTTCGTGTTTAGTCAATATAAAAGCTACACGATACGAATTCACTATTTGTTTAAAATGTTTTTTAAAGGGGTTAACGCACTAGCACTTCACTAATATTGTTTATAGAGAGTACATCGAGATTAGAAGATTGTTATTTTTAGGTAAACAAAAAAAATGGGTGTTTAGACATCTGTATTCTGTACTTTCACCTTCTAAACATCAAACAGATACTTGATTTATACTACACGTGTGGACATCTAATTTCTAATACCCATTTCTAATAAAATCTAAATCGGCAATACAGGAATCTATCAAACATCCATTTTGAATATGTACGTAGGAGAGTACTGTCTCTACTAGATGGCGCTGTATGTTCATTTTAGTTAAATTTTATCAGTACTATTATTATTGAATAATAATAATATATCTATCTATTACTTTTTTTTAAAGAAACTAACTGTTTGTAGCTTTGTTTTTTTCTCTGGCTATTATTTTTGATAGCATATATTCACAAGGTTCTTGTAAAGTACAGCTATCTAAAAGTCTTTCAGTATTTCATGCTTTTCCAAAAATGCGTCTGAGATTTTTGTAGGGTAGAACTATTTTTAGGTGGAGTAGTAATTTATGTAATAATTAAAACGTTTATAAAGGTAGTTCATGGTAAACTATGCGGATCTATTGTTGATAAAATTATATTTTGCAATGCTATTTTGATGGCTAAATTACGGAATATATATAGCACATTAAATACACAGTTTCCTTTATTGTAACTAGTCATAAAGTATAATAAATCAGAAACGTGGTTTAAAATATTTGTGATGGAAAAGATATCGATTTTCTTCAGGGAAGGACTCGGGTAATTGGAAATTTAATTTATTGATCAATTATAAAATAGGTATCTATTAAATACAATCTTAATGATATAGGTTGTCTTTTCAACTGGTATTTCATTGCAAAATTTGCATATTAGACTCAGTTTCACATAAGAAGAAGTCACGTGAAGTTTGCTAAACTGTCTTGCGCAGAAATCAAAAGGGTCTTGTTTATCTATTTGAAAACGTTACGGCTACTCAGGTTTTGACAAGTTGGCACAAACGACTGCAACTTCACGTGGGTTCTTACGTGAAGTCTTACGACGAATTTGGTGATGCCTTCTCTTTCTACTGGTTGATTGATATTTATCAAAAGGACATACTGCTTGTCAAATGTAGCGAAAGTCTTAAACATACGCGACGGAAATGAAATTCATAGCGCCATATCGACGAAAATCAGAACTATTATGTGTCATTCGCGAATTGTTTACATTGCTAGGGAGTAGTGGTTATTAAAACTTATTTCGTTTTGAGTTTTCAGATAGACGTCCTTCTATGGAAATATGACGTTTCCAGGCTAAAGTTTGATATTTTAAGTATAAATATGTGAGAAAAAATAGAAACTTTAAAACAGAGTGTAGTGTTATTTGATTTACCAATATATTTACATAATAAATGTGTATTTTTATTTCAAATTTCAATTGAAAAACGTATTATACATTTTAGATGCAGATGACCATATAATAGATCTCAAAAATTCGCAGTAAAATAGGACAATGAAGTAAAATGAAACTAGATAACATTGTCAGATCCTTTGCATATTTCTATTTTCATCATTAAACTCATTCCAGACGGAAATACTGATTAAATCACACGTTTCTATGATCCACACCCAGCTTCCAACCAGATGAAAACTCTTTCACTTCTTAGTATCAATATTACTATTACAGGTAAATGTTAAATGTAAAAATAGCTGATTTAATATGAGGTTTAGTTACAATACGATTAAATCAGGATGTAAGACAAAGAATAAATGCTTATTTATTGTTAAAAATAGCTCAAACTAGATCATGACTTCACTATTTTTTTTATTACGTCTAGGATCACGTATACATTGATTGAATCTTACAGGATGTTGTGCGGTAGCTATATAAAATTTTTTTTTTTGACTTGAAGAATGTCAAAAATTTTTATTTCCACTTCCGTACCTTTGACCACTCCTTTCGAATGCAATAGAATCCGGAATTTAGTACCAAGAGACAAGGCCATGAATCCTGTAATTTTCAAATTCTTCATATTATTAAAGTTGTCCAACATTGAACGTCCCATATCTCAAAAAGTATGGATATTACAAAAAAAAGTTTCAAATAAAATTTGTAGGGAATGAATTGATCTTTAAAAATGGATGGATGCATTTTATTGATTAATCCAATATTTTAGGAGTTATAGGCCGAGATAGATGAACAGGTTAATTAAATGGGTTTTAAATGGTAAAGGGATAGTTTTACTAAAAAAGGTTTAGTGAAACAAAAGGTGCGAAATTTTATTCTCTACAATAATGGTCTTAATGACTTTTGTGTAAAGTTGCCGAGATATCGGCCAAAAACGTTTTTTCAACATGGTGCCAGTCAGCATTTTGTGATTTTATGCTAAGTAAATGATCCTAAGCCTTATAAACAAAAAATGGATTTAGTGCGAGGTTAAATTATATATTTACCGGCCTATATGTAGCAAAAATAATAATAACCTTGAACGATCAACCAAACAATCTCGATAAGTACCGTATCGCGGATATACTTGATATAGAAAACGGAACTGTTACAATACTATTTTAATATAAGTCAAAATCTACGGTAGGTATAACAGGATACTGTCTGATGTATGGTAATTAAAAATTGATATGTAAAATGTATTGCAAAATTAACGATTTATAGTTATAAAAAATATATTATAACCGATTAAAATCAAGATGGTTATTACAAAATTTCGATTGTATTGATTATGAATTCGTTTTAACATAAAAAAACATGATAATTACAGTCGACGTTTCTTTATTTGTCTCTGTACGAATTTTTTACAATCTCAATTAAATATCTAGTCTCCACCATCTTGTTTCGATTTGTGTGACTGCCATTTTGTCTGGTTTATGTCTAGATTTAACGAAGAGCGTTAAGACGGATAAAATGTAACCTTAGTTTTGATAAAACTGTAAAAATGTTGTAGCTCCTCTTGATATATCAGATACAGTACAAGTAATCGAGCCAAGTGATGAGTGGGTCTGTAAGGCCCTCCACTGCGACTCGCAAGAGTCTATTGTGGCTCACACCTATTCAGATTTTTCCAAACAAATTCAGCTTCTTAAGTCACCAAATATGGAATAGTATCCTAATATGGAATGCCTTCATTTCTCTAAGACTATAAGTATGAAACGCAACACTCGACCATCTTCTGGTTCATTCGGTTTAAAGGTAAGTAATAAACGAGTATTACCAGCTGTTTGTTTACGTAAGTGTTATACTATTTAGTATATCGGTATTATGTTTATTTCACCATTTTGTGATCTTTTGTCATTAAAATATTTAGAAGAGTTTGAAATAGTATAAAAATCCAAGTGGACAGTCGTCAGTGTCTAATTATGGAATATTAAATTAAATGCTTCATGGGTGGGCTCTGGGCACATTATGATTGTGCTGGTCCAGAGTTTGATACTTGGATCTGTGACTTTTGCAAGTAATTATGTAACTTCTTTCATCTATCACAATATATTATAGTTATTTAATTGCTCTCAAAGATATTAATGTCCATTTTTGTTATTGTTATGTTGATTTATGCTTATATTCCATATATGGATACCTATTCCATATTTGGTTACTCATTTGTGATTTTGTTTTTTGTGTTAGATTTTAATTTGATAACTGATATATTTGATTAAAGGCTGTTAATTACTAAATATAAATGTATGACTGATTAGTAAAAACATTAAACTGATTTAATTTTTATGAAGTTTTTTTTATATCCCAAAAACAAAATGGTATTCCATATTTGGTGACTTTCCTCTAATACTATCTGTATCTGTAGAGTAGGGAGGGTGAGTGTAGCACAGCACTTAGGCCACATGTGACCCATTGTACATCTTCCCCAGGAGTTGTCCTCGTAGGTCATCGTCCATCCTGTCCTTCCCAGGAAGGTGGACAGGTCACTATAGGAGACATCTCCTTTATATCGGCAGGTGTAGGCCAAGACTCACCGAACACACACTCTCTTATTGACGATAACTCCGGACACTCGCATAAGACATGCCTGATAGTCTCATCTTCCTGTTCACACATCCTGCATAGAGGTGTGTTCACTAGCCCCATCGTATGGAAGAGTTTCCTTAGTTGACAGTGGCCAGTCAGAAATCCTACTGTTAAACGTAGGTTTTTCCTGGTAATCGCCAAATATTTCTTCGGCGCCAGCTTCCCAGGGTCGCCCAGGGTGATCCTGACAAGACTGCATCCTTTGATTCCATCCCACCTCTTAAGGCATTGAGCATGGGTGTAACGTTTGGCTAGTTCCGCAATTGTCGAAGTCGTTAGGCCGTACTTGTCACTGGGTCCTAAAATTTTTCTGCCGAGGCGTTAGCTGAATCTAGTACTATCCCCGATATAACACGTTGTCTGTTCAAGGCTAATAGGGCTTGTCTACTATCAGTGCAGATTGTTATGTTTTTGCCAGAAATTCCTTTTCTGGCTAGTTCTTTTGTGGCAATTGAGATATCCAGGTATAATACTATTTTCTAATAAATCTTAATACGCTGGACCATTTTAGTTTGCATCAATGAAAAAGAAACCAATTATTTGTTCGCTAATTATTCAGTTTTTGTGGATATTGGGTATGGGATTCACGCATCCAACGAGATTGTTACGTGACCAATATCTACACTAAAAGAAGTAGCTTAAGAATTTAGGTCGTTTTGATTATAACATTTTTCCATCATTATAACTTCATATCGGTCCAAAAACAATATCCTCAAGTTGGAATAAAAAAATGTTACCTACGAGTGGCTGTAGCTCCTGTATTATAACGAAACAATATCAAAATAATAAAGTGTCATTTGCGGCAAAGTGGACAGAGGGTTAAAAAAAAAGTCCATGATGAATGGTTGGTCCTAATGGGTTTATCCGTCCTGTCGCGGAGGAAAAACCATTCAGTGGTTTAACCCACACATCTAAAATTATATTTTTCAATTTATATCACGAGGTCGCTTATGAAGTGAAAGGATATTGTGGAGTAGCGTTATCAAAAGCTGGGCAGGTAAATCATCATTCGGTGTTTGAATATCTTTATTAATAAATAGCAACTCGTCTTGGATCTTTACAGTAAATATGAGGAATATTTATTCAAATTATATGGTGTGAAATAGTAAAATAATGTGCATGAAATGCTTAAAGCTTCTAACTTATTTATACAGAGTTCCGCAAAAGTTCGGGACCGGACAAATATCGCAGAAAATATAAATTTTTCGGAAATTCTTTTCATACCACAAATTTTGCTCCAACTTAAACTATAATTTGAAAATATTTTGAAATATACAGGGTGTTCCAATAAAGTGTGGCGTATCAAAGTTATATGTTTTCTTATGGAACCCCCTATATTTTATTGCATTTTCTGATTGCCCCTAAAAAATAAAAGGCTCTCGTATAATGATCTAAAAATGAAACTGAAAATTCTGAACACCCTGTAAAGAGATATTTGGTACTCAATCGTGGAATACATCCAACGAATGTCCAACTATTTAGATGTTAGAGAAAATTGGCCAGAATTTGTTATATCATTGAGTTATTAATTTTTTTCGAAATGTTCACATTTTTAAAAAAAGCCAGCATAACTCGGAACCCTCTGTATTTAGGTATAGGGAACCATTATAAAGGAGCCTTTTATTTTTTAGTGGCAATCAGAAAATGCAATAAAATATAGGGAGTTCCATGAGAAAAAATATAACTTTGATACGCCACACTTTATATTTTCAAATTATAGTTTAAATTGGAGTAAAATTCGTGGTATAAAAAGATTTTTCAAAAAATTTATATTTTCTTCGATATTTGTCCGGTCCCGGACTTATGCCGAACTCTGTATAAGGATTAATACCGTATTTGTGTAGATAGCTTCTACATTATCTCCAACAAATATGAGAGATCTACTATACCTTTCTCGCCAGATATTTTTTATCTTTTATCAGGAACTTCATTAATCAAATTATTGAGTTTTTGTGCTGTAAAACTTTTTTTTGCATACCTCACCAGTAAACTAATCATATGAACCACAAAAATAGGGCAGAAAGTTTTGTTTGGCAGCCCAGGGGCGGAACATTCATAACCCCACGATGTCAAAGCTTCTTCTTATAGTTTTTTAATCGGTAGTTGTGTATCACACATGCAGGAAAAGCTTTAGCTGCCCTTAACTATCTAATAGTCTTGGGCTGCTCATTTTCTTCCCTTGTAACACAATACAGGGTGATTCATTAAGAATGTCCAATCTCCGAACTGTAGATTCTAGACCTCAAATGATCATTCTGCTCAACATGCCTTATGCAAATATTGCTGTTTTCACAATTTCTCTTTGAGCATTTGCTTTGAAGTTTTTTATTTTTGTTTACAAATTTGTTATTGTTACATATTTAAGGAATAATAAAATTTTTTATGAAAAAATTAAAATTTATTGAACTTTTTAGGAGCAAATAATTCGATAACCGATTGAGTTACACGAATCAAAGAAGAGTAACTTTTTTTGTAGAATTTAACGCTTTTTAATATTTTTTTTATTATTTTAGTTGTAAGTTTAGCCCAAAAAAAGTTTACTTTGATTTATTAAACACAAACAAGTGTAACTAGCGCCCTCTATTAGCAATGTTAAATTAGAGAGCAAATTATGATTCCTCAGAAAGTAGCAATATTTGCATACGGCATGTTGAGCAGAATCATCATATTTTGAGGTCTAGAATCTACAGTTCAGAGATTGGACATTCTTAATGAATCACCCCGTATATCTTGAACATTTTTGTGTATACCTTTATATTTGTCTTGGGAAATAAATTCTGCATCAGCCAATTGTCTTATTTCTGGAGAAAGCAGTTGAATAATTAACAAATATAACCTAATAGAAGTAGATACACTTATTTAACCATCAATTTTCTCTATACCTAGCGCTGGAGAATGATAATAATTTTAATAAATAATAAAAATGTATAATGGTGACCCTGTCGACGATATTATGACAACATGTGAACGGGAGATTGTATTAATGGTAATTTGTGGTCGATTTAACACCTGTTCACGTTTATATAGAGTGTAATGCGATAACCTAAAACCTTTGTTTCAACCGGAAGAGGTCTGATTTTGACGTGGAGTAGGCGACACTATATATGAAGCCCTTAACGATTCGGTTTCGATGGAATTTCATGGTTAAAATTAGTGATCTGCCGTAAAAATTTCGATTTGATGGTTTGAAATTGAAAACTGAACTTCTGTTGATGGAAATCTTGTAATTTGTGAAACTATACGAGTAATATATACACAACCAAACTTACATGGAATCACTCAGTATTTGTGACTAAAATATTTTGTAGGTGAAAAACTGGGTATGCTAGTCGAAGTTAAGGTTTTTTGCTGTTAATGAGCATGATAACAAAAAATAAACGACTGCACATTAATTATAATCTTTCAAATTTTGTGTTCAGTAGTAAAATCACGTTACTCCTGTAATTTTATTTCGGTCCAAAGAAGATAATAATGCCTTATGTTGGACATAAAATGTGCAGGTGGGAAAATTGTTGCTCTCATTGAACAAGGAATGCCCCAAAGAGACGTAGCAGAGGTAGTAGGCGTTCCCAGGGTGTTGTATCAAAAACCAATGTAAGGTATTTGGAACTTGGAACTCTCAAAAATAGGCCTAGACAAAGTCGTCAAAGAGTTACAACTGAACAACAGGACCGCTTTTTATGCCAAATTGCTAGAAGAAATAATAGTATATTATTAAACGAGCAATTTATGATAGCCATAATTCACGATGGGTGACGTTTGCGTCACGAGCCGCAGGCGAGGGGCGCAAGTCACCCAAGTGAATTATGGCCATAAATTGCGAGTAGAATACTATACTTTGTCCACGACACTTAATTTATTTATTAATAAATAAAAGTCAGTAGCGATTTGGCATATTACTAACCTCAAAATGCTGTGGCATCTACTTCAAATAATTTGACATATATAGAGATGGGCGATACTGTAGAAAGTATCAATACAACGTACCGTTATAAATATATTGTTTTAAAATACTTAATATTAGAAAATATCGTTATGAAAAGTATCAATACTAAAAATTACAATATTTTATAGATACGATATATGTCAGAAACAAATTTCCTGAACAAAATACACAGATTTAATAGTTTATTTCATATTGTACCCCTATCTCTAGTCGTGAAGTATAAACAATAATACACTACAGTGTATTATGAACCATAATTCACGACAGTTGATATATGGGTACCATATACCTTTAGTTAGGAGGTAAAATATTGACTTATTATTAGGTGGTCGTGGACAAATAATGTTTCTCATCCAGAGCTGAAAGGACAACTTCTGGAAGCTACAGGTGTAAATGTTTCAGTTGAAACTATACGAAGAAGACTTTGTGCTCGAGGGTTGTACAGCAGGAGACAGCTACGGGTTCCTGAGTTGTCCAGGCAAAACAAAACTGACCGGAATTGAAGGCTTGTGGGACCAGCTTAAAAGAAGAATTAGAGCTCGTCGGAACTCTCCAGGAAATATCGCTCAGCTCATTCAAGCAGCATTAGAAGAATGGGAAAACATACCGCAAGAAAATGTTGACAATTTAATCAGAAGCATTCCAGCGCGAATTGAAGATTGCATAAGGGCTAGAGGTGGCAATAATATTTTTACTAGTTAATTCAAATCTAATTAATTTTCAGAAACCAAAAAAGAAACCATTAGGTTTGTTTTGTAAATTATAATTAATTCTTTAATCCGTATGTTAAAATTTTTTTATTAAAATATTGGTAAAATAATGAATTTTATTTCTAAATAAATTATTTTCATATATTCCATACATAATACAAAATATTAGGTGATTCTATATAAGTTTGGTTGTGTGTACATTCATGTTATATCTAACTAAATTGACAGGACAACAATTACTAGAGCATAACTTGGAGGAGGATGAATCGTCAATGTATATGTACCAAAAGGTACTCATATATCTACTAATTGAAGAGATAAAACGTTCTAATTACCACCAATGGATTCAGGGTACAATTTTATAACAATAAGTAAGCTGAGTCAATATTTACAAGCATTAAGGAAGTTTTAGCAGAAAGCAATTTGAATCGCGAAATATTTCCATACCATCTAACCTAATCTAATAAACATCCCAAGCACTTGAACTGGATCTTTAATTTTTGTACCATTTTCCATGTTATTTACTTCCGTTCCAGAAGATTTGTCTTCTATACAGGGTGTCTCACGACGAGTTAAAACTATCTTTACCCCCCGGTTTTTTCTATTTTAATGCAGTCAGAGGTAAAAAATAAGGCAAATTTATGTATACTTTCCTATACCTAAACCTTACCGTTATCCAGATATTAAATGTTTTCTGTAAATTTTTAGAGATGCAGGATATCTTACTGCAAATAAAGCACATATGTTCTTGTAACAACTATGCCATATTTACCATGTATTAAAAGCAAATTTACATCATCTTTTTTATTTCTTAGTGCTTGTATTAACGGGTCAAAATAAAATTTAGACCACACCTGCATCTCTCAAAATTTACAGAAAACATCTGGATAACGGTAAGGTTTAGGTATGGGAAAGTATACATATGAATTTGCCATATTTTTTACCCCTGAATGCATCAAAATGAAAAAAACCGGGTGGTTCCATTTTAAAAAATAAAGAAATTTGATATTTATGAAGTTAAACTTTCAACACTTTTTATACACATCCTGTATAAAATGTAAAAATTTTCAGCATAATTTCAAATACGTCAGACCTTGCTAAAAAAGCAACCGAACAGAAACCATTTCCATATCTTTAAGGGTATCCTCGTAAAAAAATAATTTACAAGGGTCTGCAACGGTCAAATTTTTTACAAAAAAATCACAACTCTTCTGCATTGCCATGGTAGTAATTTTTTTCAGAATTTTTCCAAATCAGTTTGAAATCAAGGGTCACTCCCAGATATTTATCTACTTTGGAAATTTCTAGTTCTTCTTAGAGCATCAGTATTTTACCCTGCAGGAGAACCATTTCTCCAAAATTCGTAGTGCTTCTTGCCGAACCTATTGTTGGATGCCGCTTTTTGGCGTTTGCATACCACCGTGTATTACCAATAACTTTTTCTTGTGTAATATTTACTCCGTTTCGCTCGATTGTTTTCAAGCAGTTCCACAGGAACTACGCTATCACCAAGTATAAAGTTTTAAAATTGAAGTGGCAAATTTGCAAATCGGAAAAAAGTACAGCAATAACCTTGACAATGGAAAAAAATGGAGATACTAAAAATTAACGCGAAAAAGTAATGAGAAATATGAACCATGAAATCACGTTAAAGTTGTAATTGATATTTTATTATCATGGGTGCTATGCCACAAAGGGGATTGGAGATCCGGGAAGATTCTCTTAATGTTGATATGCCTAAGGTACTGATAGGATAACTAAAATTTTTTATTTTTATTATTTCAGCTTAACGTGCCTCCTGCCTCGACAGCATTGGTCATTGGCACAGAAAAAATAGATACAAATATTTACATAAATTTATTACAAATTTTAAATTAGATTTTACGGTATACAGGGTGGTCCTTAAGTAATTGTACATAGAAGTACAGTACAATCTCCACTCCAAAATATGGCGATTCAAATCAACTAGCATTAATAAAATGTTGATATTAACAGAGATAAAGGGTGTTAAACATGACGTATATGCACAAGAAGTTTAGGTAGGGGGTTTTTTGATATGATAAATCATAATTTGTATCTATTTCGATGTATTTTGTAGAGTGCGCCACATAGACCACGTATGCGGCATAAATGTCCGCAAAACTTTTTTGCCTTTTACATTAGCACTATTTTTGTAAAACATAATTAAAGCCACATCATTACAACAAATAAAAGGTATACTTGTTAGTATTCCCAAATCTTAACGGTTTTAGAGATAATCACATTTTAATGATTAACTACATGATTATTATTCAATGAAATTATGTTCAAAAAAGGTAGTTGTGTGTATGATATTTATTATTTTCAAATATTAAAAGTACCATACATATTTTTCATGTTAACTGCCTGCCCTGCCCTAATACTTGGGATACTAACAAGTATACCTTTTATTTGTTGTAAAGATGTGGCTTTAATTATTTTTCCCAAAAGTAGAGCTAATGTAAAAGGCAAAGAAGCTTTGCGTACAATTATGCCGCATACGTGGCCTATGTGGCTCCCTCTACAAAATATATCGAAATAGGTACAAAATTATGATTTCTCATATAAAAAAACCCCTAACCCCAAATTTTTGTGCATAAACGTAGAAAAGCGTTGAAGTTATTGTAAAAAACGAAAATTAAAATTTCACGTTCAACACCCTGTATCTCTATTAATATTAACATTTTATTAATGCTTGTTGGTTTAAATCGCAATATTTTGAAGTGAAGATTGTACCTCTACAATCTAGGAGTAGAGGAAAGTTCCCTATGTAGGGGTTGCGGCATGACTGATAAAACGTCAGTCCATGTTCTCTTAGAGTGTCCACACTGGGCTGTACTACGCAGGCGAATCTTCGGAGTCACTGTCATGGCTCCTGGAGACACAAGCAGGCATCCACTGAAAAAGGTTGCGGCCTTTATTGAAGGGCTCGGCTTCATGGATGACCAGGTAGCAGGATTGGCACAATGGGCCCGCCAGTGGCCTCAGTGTCGGAACCTTGGCTTGAGTTGTCTAGGACAAGGCTCGCCTGCACATTTAGTAGTAGTAGTAGTAGTAGTAGCCTCTCTCCGGGTTAAGAAGTTAAGGGAGAGAGGAGAAGTGGATGGATGGATATCAAGCTGTCATGCTATTGCGCCACAGGTGTCGCCAAGAATCTTGTGTAACGTTTTTGAAGTGGATCTTTAGGTCGGTTGCGAGCTGAACAATGTGTGTTGGGTTGTTATTAGTGGTAGCTTCTTTCGCGTGGCGGTCCGCAGTTTCGTTACCATCAATTCCGTTGTGAGATGGAAGCCAGATGAGAGAGACTGTTATATCTTGAACAACGAGAGCAACGACTAAAATTGCTATGGTGTGGTGCACTAAAAAGTGATTTTATATTTTTCAACTTTCCGTATCTATGGACAAATAAAATACAATGTAGAACCAAAAGACTATGAGATATGAGATTATTTACCGAATTTAATGCCTAATAAAATACTGTATTCCAGTGGTCGCTAGGTGGTAATAGTTTGAACAATTTTTTTGTTTTCTACTTTACTTGGGAACCTTTTGCTGAATTTTTTGAACATTTTTTTAAAAGAGAATGGAAAAATGGTAATGGTAAATGGTAAATACCGCGTCTAAATATCTATTTTCTAAGCGAAGATACGACAAAAAAAGGGGATCAAGATTTAGGAATTTGTAACAGTTAGTAGACTCCGTTTTCACATGAGAACAACCCACTAGAAGTTGCAGACGTATGCGCGAAGAAGCATCAATATCGGTCAAAGCCTAAGGCTTTACAGCTTCTCCACGCATACGACTGCAACTTCTAGAAGTACTAATACCCTACACAAATAGCGAAGCTTACGATATGTCAAAAGTGTATTGTGAATGGATTTTTTGCTTGTGAAGAGCAAAACCTGGTGGTTCTCTAGTTTCTCATAGTGCGACTTATTATTTTTGGGTTGTTATTAAATAATTGTTAACAACTGCATTATAGTACAATATCCTTAACCTATTATTAATTTAATACGTTACACAACGCGTCGTACAACTCGACGTAATTAATTTTTATAGATTGACATTGCAATTTTTTTTCTTTAACAATTGAAATGATTATATTTTAGTACAGTTTGCGCTAATCTCTTATTCTCAAGGTTTTTTAGTTTTTAAACTTAAGAGTATACAGGGTTGTACATAATAATCCATCAAAAAGAAATAGTTGTACTTTAAACATTAGTTAATGTTAATGATATACGAAAAAAATATCAACTTCTGAAAGCACGTGGAAAAATCAGCTAATTAGATTTTTTTTATCAATTTCCACACCCAAATTAAACACGTCGAAAGAATGAATTAAAATAATAGATCCCTTTTTAAGAGAAAATCAACAAAAACAACATGTGTGTATATGACACTCAAGCTAAACATTGAATAAGAATGATACAATTTAATTTGGTAATTAACCTTGATATATATTTAAATATTTATAAATAAACTTTTCTTAAATAAACATACACGTTCACATATTGCAATAATATACTATCCCACAATACTTCCTCATACCATTAAATAAAGTGATTTCAGGTAAAAATATGCATAAATCTAGGTTACTCAGTATTTGTAAATAACGTGGATTTTTTTTTCTGTTATGTTTACAAAGTCTGTATAAAAACCCCAGTCTACCGAATACTTCAAAAGTTAACTCCTTAAAAACATTTTTTCCTACAACCACTATGCAAAACACGCTTTTCTACACAAATTTTTATGCGCAAAGCAAGCCTTTCCTAATTCTTTTGATAGCCGTTGGAAAAGTAATGGGAAAAGTACACGCTATGGCACTTTTCCGCACCGAAATGTCAAACAAAGCTACCTATGACCTAACAATTCAACCTAATAGTGAATTTCTTATTTGTGTACAATTTTTAAATTAAAACCAAAAGTACCTAAGTAAACTATTTATTTCATTATTAATTTTAATTAATTATAAAAACAATTTAAGGAATTATGAACCAAGATCAAAATAACTTATTTTTTGAGTTGTCCAATTCGGACATTGAAAATACTCCTCCATATATTATTGAAAAGGCTAGAACTGCAACCGAAAATTTGTTACCTGAGGTTTCAATACAAATTTGTTCAAATTTTACAATTAATTATACATTCAACTGATTTTTCTATTTATTTTCATATTGTTAGTTCTTTCTATTAAAAGTTTGAATAAAATAACTATATAAGTGACTGTATTTCTTTCATTGATAAATGTGGTTGTAGAAAAAATATTGTGTGCAACTTGTACGCAAATCACTTTTCCCACTCGCTAGATTTGCGGCACTCGCCTTACGGTTCGAGCCACAAACTTCTGCGCTCGTAGGAAAAGTGACGCTTTGCGCACTTGTTGTACAAACTACTATTGTATACCCAGGAGATTGTCTTTAATATATTTGCTGCTTGAAATTACCTATAAAGATAAAATTATTTGAATATAAATGCCATTAGTTTAAAATTCGCGCTCAACCAAAAATGACTGATGACATAACGAGTACGTTCATAATATAACGAAAACTGACAGTGTACTTGTCAGTCAGACGACGGGGTAAATGCTTCTCGTGGTGCGTTTGTGAATTATTCTTAATTTTTGTCCTAAATATCGCTAGTTGTGGAAACATTTTTATATTTGTCCACGACCACCTAATAATAAGTCAATATTTTACCTCCTAACTAAAGGTATATGGTACCCATATATCAACTGTCGTGAATTATGGTTCATAATACACTGTAGTGTATTATGGTTCATAATTCCCGACTAGAGATGGGGGCAGAATATGAAATAAACTATTAAATTTGTGTATTTTGTTCAGGAAATTTGTTTCTGACATATATCGTATCTATAAAATATTGTAATTTTTAGTATTGATTACTTTTCATAACGATATTTTCTAATATTAAGTATTTCAAAACAATATATTTATAACGGTACGTTGTATTGATACTTTCTACAGTATCGCCCATCTCTATATAGGTATGTCAAATTATTTGAAGTAGCTGCCACAACATTTTGAGGTTAGTAATATGCCAAGTCACTACTGACTTTTATTTATTAATAAATAAATTAAGTGTCGTGGACAAAGTATAGTATTCTACTCGCAATTTATGGCCATAATTCACTTGGGTGAATTATGGCTATCATAAATTGCTCGTTTAATAATATACTAAAACCATGGTGTTGAAGACATTTATAAATCTTGCACCTCATTCAGCTCGGCGCGAAGCCACTCGCGAAATGATCTTGGTGCCTAGTTGATAATAATAGTTTTGATGTATAATATACTATTATAAACGTGTACTACTAGTTTCTCCCAAGGCTCCGCTTGCTTTGATGTCTTGGTCATTATGCTGAACACGGGCTTTTAAATTTTGACAAATTTGTGACAATCTATATAAATTATAATTGATGTGTCGAAAAGGCGTATTATACGGGATAGGGAGTGAATAGAGGAGTTGGTTGGCATTGTAAGGAATATGGAGGAACCAAAACCATCCAAAAATTTATTAATTTCAATAAACTAATTAAGAAAACTATTAAAGATGAAAGATAAATGGGAGGAATAGATATGCCGGACCAGTAAGTTATCAATATGCCGGACGAAAATATATAAAACTATTTTTTCTATCCATCGGGATCAGTATTTTCTTTCTATGCATGTAAAATGCGAAAAATTATACTCAGTTAAAGAAGAAAATTTTAAAAATTGAATAAATGAGGCTTTTACTTGATAAAGATCCATAGTTACACAAACAGGGCGGATAGATGTCAAATATGTCAAGTTCTATCATCATATCCTCATCTTGCAGCCTTCGCCGCTTCTTCTCTTCATCTTCCTCTGTTACTAAAACTTCGGTAGCATATAGATGAGGCTTTTACTTGATAAAGATCCATTGGTTGAACAGACAGAGCGAATAGATGTCAAATATGTCAAGTTCTATAACGATTTCCTCATCATCATATCCCTCATCTTGCAGCCTTCGCCGCTTCTTCTCTTCATCTTCCTCTGTTACTAAAACTTCGGTAGCATATAGTTTTGAGCGTAGCCCACCATTACTCAATCATTGGGATGCCATTATTCTCATCTTTCATCATCCCGAGAACTTTTTTATTAACATGAGAAATGTTGTAGGCATTATCTGAAGGTTAATCACTCGTGTCAAATCGTTAAAAGGTTTATTACTATTATATCGCTTTACAAACTGTTTGAAACATACAGACCGTTTACAGAGAAGCAACAACTACTTCTCTGGCCACATGCCACGACAGACATTGAATTATACTTCTAAGAAAACTGCGATTAAGTAGACAGAACGAAGACCAGAATGTTGTGATGGAAATAAATGGAATTCAAATTATTCAGTTTTTTTCTTCTTTTATCTGAATCAGGGAGTATCGATAGTGGGTCGATCTTCTCTGTTAAGGTGTGCGCCACATTTTATGACTGGAAAATATTTGTTCGATATAATTGAATACCATTTCCTGGTAATACATTGCATTCCAAGGTTAATAATACTAACCTATTATATCTTAGATGTGCTAATAATCTTATTTCATTTTTATTTCAATCATGTATAATTATTTACACCGTGTCCCAATAAATGAATACTGTAAAAAATGTTGTAGATCACTTTCCAGTGATAGGTGAATTTCGATTGATACTAAAAAACCATCTAACAGCTCCAAATTTCTCTAGGTTCATTTGTTATCAAATAATTCCTTATTGACAGACACAATTACACCAAATTCGTTCCATATCCAAGATAAAATTTCTTCATTTCTAGATTAAAGAAGATGTTGAGGTAGCTACTAAGTATCTACTGATCCTATTTATCTAGAACCATGTGTACAACCTGACTCTTTCAACGAAGTTCATTAGCTTTGAGATCAAATCTTCCATTTAGCTCTTTGTCAGTAGCTTTACGTCGACTGGTACAAAAATCAGACATTTCCTTCGTCTAATGCAGGGGCTCCCAACCTTTTTTTGCCTACTGCCCACTTTAAGAATAAATTATTTTTTTAACGCCCCCCTTTTTAAACATACTTAAAAACCGCTAAGTACTTATAACTGATTATTGAATCTCAACTTTATAGTATTCGGACAGTATCTTTTATTGAAAATAAAACAAACATAATCAATTCTTATATAAAAACAAATGTGTAGGTTGAATCTGATGCTGTTCAATAAGTTTGTTGATATCAGGTTCCAATTTACTCAAAAACAGCCGCAAGTCGCCACGTTCGGTAACACGCAAACGATTTCTCTTTTTAGTAAGCAGCGTTGCCACAGCACTAAATCCACGTTCACACAAATATGACGATGGGAATGCTATCAAGAATCGTTGAACAATTGACCACAATCCAGGGTACAATTGCGGGATCGGTTTTTGTAGCCAAAATTCTTGATATCCATTTTTGAACTTGATTTTTATTTCTTCGTTTGTTGTCAATTCTATAAGTTCTTCTTCCAGCTGAGGTGACATTGCTGTGTTGACATTTGAAAACGGATCCAACACCCAGTCCGGTAATTCAAAGTTTAAAATGTCCTGGTATCGTTCGGTGTATTCAATGTGGAGGTTTTCCAAATGTTGGCAGTAGGCAAACAAGTCGTCGTTACTGCAGGATACTGATAAATTCGGAAAATTGTGAAACTCACGCCTGCCCATATTCTTTTTGTGCAGAAGCAGTTTGGCTGCGAAAGCAACAACGACATTTTTTGTTTTAATTAAATTTAGTTCATCGCCTTGCAGTTGGAGGTTCATGTCGTTGAACAATTTATACAGGTCTGTCATGTAAGCTATATCATTCTTTGATGTTATGAGCTTGTTGCACAGTTCTGTATCTTCAGTTTCCAAGAACTCTATCACAGAGTCAAACAGGTTGTAAAATCGAATCAGACAATTGCCTCTTGACAGCCAACGAACTTCAGTATGAAGCAACAAACGGTTGAAATCTTCGTCATTAGTAACACAAAGCTGATGAAATAATCTATCATTCAAAGAGCTGCTACGGATTTTATTGACTGCTTTGATGACATATTGCAGATTTGAAATAGTCGTTCACTTAAGTTTCTAGCAACCAAATGTTGTCTATGAATAACGCAATGTATAGCAAGGACATCTGGAATTTTATTTTTTAAGTACGCTATGAAGCCTTTATGGCGCCCTGTCATAGCCGGAGCGCCATCCGTAGCAACTGATATAATATTTTTCAGAGGAATCTCTTTCTCTTCACAAAACTTTTCCAATGTATTGAATATGGTTTCGCCTTTTGTATCTGTCTCCAAATTTCTGGCAAACAATAGTTCTTCTTCTTCTTCTTCTTTAATAAACCTCACGTAAGATAGCAACAACGCTTCATTAGTTGGTAAAGTGGACTCATCGAGCTGAATTGAGAATTGACTAGTACTCAGATGATTGCACAATGATTCTTCAATGTTTTCAGCTATTTCATCAATTCGTCTTTGCACAGAATTATTACTCAAAGGAATTTTTCGGATAATATCTGCGGCCGGTTTATGAAGCACAGTAGTTATTATGTACTTCCTTTATTGCTGGCAAAATTAACTCTTCTCCGATGTTGTGTGGTTTGCCTTTTTGAGCAATTAACAAAGAGATATTGTACGAAGCTCGAAGTCCGTCGTCATCTTGCTTAGCAGCCGCCGAAAATAGTTTTGATACACTTGGCTGAGTATTATGCTTCTTCTCTAGGTCTTGAAAATATGCTACATTCTTGTCTTTCTTATCTGGATGCATTTTATTCAAATGATCTTGCAGTCTTGAAGGCTTCATTGCTTCGTTCGAAGATGTTTTTAGACATAGAAGACACAAAGGCGACGACGGGTTTGTGGGATTTTCAATAAATCCGAATTTAATATAATTCCGCAGAGTATTGCCGTCTCTTCTTTTTTACTTCCGACATTGTTTTGTTTTGAGAAATACGTAAGTGTTGAAATCAAGTACTGCTTATCTATTATGCGTGAAACCGCAAATGAAAATAAAATAAATTTACGTCGTTTATATAGGATTGCATATGCAGCACGCACCAACAGGAATAAGACAAACGTGCATAAACTCGTTTATCTCATTTGACGCCCAATCGTACTCGACAAGCAAGAACAAGTATTATAGAACCAGCCGATTGATACAGGAATGTACAAATCGGATTATTTAACAAAAACTTGTTAAAACATGATTGCCCGCGGTTTGTTTGGAAAGAAAGGTTCGAATTGGAACAAAAATTGTTTTGTTAGAATAGGCCGGGAATCCTTCTTTTGAAGATCAAGTGGTTATAAGGTTTAAGTCACGTTACATACCATCGGCAATAATGATAATATCTGATTTAAAAACTGTACGCTAGAAAACAAAAATTATGACTCCTTTTGTCCTCAATACAACCATAATATAACTTATATCAGTCAATTAAACGTTAACAAGCGGCAGTATAACTTACCCTATCATTAAAATCAATGATCGAGTAGATCAAACGATTATAATAAACTTGAACTAGATAGAGTGAATATGTTCAACTTGAACTGTTGCCAACGGATATAAAAACTGTTAATACTATGATGAAATTGACTAAAGGTGATACGTCCAGACCATAATTAAATTTTTAATAGCTTGCAAAAGATCTTGATTTGTCGACATGGTCATTTCATTTGTTAGTCAGTTGGGATAAAAAAATGTATATCAATGGCGTGGGTGATAACGGACAGGTATTTTTTCTACCTACTTTCATTGCTGTTTCTATAATTCTTATTGGAATGTGAATATAGATTTTGTAGCAATTATAACTTGTTAAATGGGAAATATGTTTTGATCATCTTTTTTCATAAGAATTAATCAAATATGGAAGTCAGTATGTAGATGTGTATGAATTGGACAGAAAAGAGTACAACTAAGTGAGGTTAATGGACCACAATTTTAAATAAATTCACAAAATTGTCAAATTATTCCGTGTTTTCTGACAGATTCTTTCATATTATCCAAGAGAAAAATATCAGAGGAGTAATTTAGGGATGAAGGATTTTTTTGCTTGCAAAAAGAAGAGAAAGGACATGCCGAGGAAAACGTAGGACAAAGTAATAGAAGACGAGGAAAACGTAGGACAAAGTAATAGAAGACTAATAGAGTAAGATCCCAGAGCGATAAGACATATCAAATAGATGAAATGTTAGGTTCTCAGTAGCATCTCGTGTGTTTTGAATACGTGTGTTTGTTGAGCTAGCCTAATGGCACCTGTGCAGGTATCAGGTGAAAAAGGTAACTGAAAATGAGAGTTACTCTACTTAAATATAACTTAGCAGTCACGTAGCTATAGCTTTTACATGGGGAGGGTTTTGGTTTTTTTCATCTGATAGGTTTAGAAGGGGAAAGCTTTATTGAAGGCGCCGCCTAAGGCAAAAAAAATCGAGTGCTACGACCTAAAGCAATTTTTCAAGTTCAAGAAATAATGTTAAGTTTTTTTTTTTAATTATTTGTTTGACTTGGCTACATTTAAAAGTATTTTTAAACATCGTTTTTCGTTTTTCCCCATTCTGCTGAAATTGTTATAACCATGTATATATATTTTTTAAAGGAGCCGTCCCTTCGCTCGCCGGTACCACCTCAGCCTCCTGGGCTTATTGTGGATACTCCTAGTGTTCTGACTACAACCTATTCAGCCAATCCGTTCCCTTTATTAGCTCATACAGGTTCTTTGCTGGTTGGCTGTAGAAGTCTTCTGGAGTCATTTGAGGTCTTCCATTTAGTTTTTGTTACCTGTGGTCCAGCGTCTCACAGTTGCAAAATATGTGAAGAGCTGTTTCAGTGTCCTTTTTGCATCTCCTGCATGTGAGGTCTCCGTTATACAGCCCTATTTTGTTCAGATGCTCCTTTGTGGGAAAGTGTCCCGTAAGAAGCCACGTTATGGTGCGTAGTTTGCTCCTGCTCATTGAGAGCAGTTCTTTTGCTACTTTTTATGATGGTTCTTTCATGAATTTCTTCCCATGTGTTTGCCTGGGCGTATTCTTCCAGAGTTTTATGGATTGTTCTTTCACCCACCCTTTTCACCATGACCTAGTGGAGCATCTGGGGATGCCCACAGATGGTTCGGATCCGTTCATCAGTGTTGACGATCCTGCTCTTGCAAGTTCATCAGCTTTTTCATTGCCAGCGATTCCTTTGTGACCTGGGACCCACTCCAGTGTTACATTGTTTCGAGTCGCCAGTCTTCTAAGTTCTTCGCCACATTCCCATACCAGCTGAGATGTTACCTGTATATTAATTTGGGAGCACCTATGAAGCCTTTATTAAAACAGAAAATCAATCTCACAAAAGTAAATTTAACCTCTTCAGCTAAATTATTCACAATTGTTGAGGAATCTATTTCTATTGCCACATCCCGATGAATACTCATATTGCGGCAGTATGCTAATAAAAAATTATTGTACCTGTATTGTATTTTCTATGGGGAGGGTTTTAACCCCCAAACCCCCCCTCCTTATATACGTCCCTGTAACTTAGTAATAGTTGCCTTGAAACTCAGACATGTATAAATAAATAAAGTTTATTTATTTTTTGTGGAGCTTTAAAGCGTCTGACAAAAGTTTTGGTACATCTATTTGAAAATAAGTTATGTCTTATCGCTCTGGGATCTTGGACTATAATGAAAAGGAGATCATCAAGGGGAATGAGGAAGTACAAAACCTTAATGACCTTTAATATTAATGTGGACTGATGAAATCCAAAATTCGCCAACCGTCGGGCTCGCCGTTTTTCCGAGATCGCCTTTGAACGTACGAGATCTATCAGAATAATAAAAGCAGCGGGAACCTGCTCTGCGATATTCCAATTCCTAGCTAGTGCTCCTTGTGGTTATCCGCTGATTTCGTAGATGTAGACGAGGTCTTTACTCGCACTAGTCTCTACTACTTCATTGATCAGCAAGTCTGATATCCATGGTTATAGAGGCAAAGAAAGGGGTTGAATTGAAGTCAGAGGAATTCTGAGGAATGTGGAAAGGGTAACAGGAGCTAGGGCGGTGGAAGATGGAAAGAGAACAAAAACCATTAAGATGGTGGGGATAGACCCGTTGATGGGGTGGTGAGAAAGAAAATAGAGGAATTGATTAGGGAAGGGACAAGGGTGATGACAGTGGTGAGAGAGAGAGAAACGGGATGAAAATGGCGGTAATGAGGGGGGAATGGGAGAAAGCGGAAGCCTGGAATAGGGTGAATATTGTAGAGGGGAGAGAGGAGGGCAGATGCTTTGGATGTGGAGTGAAGGTTCACCAGGTAGCGGTGTGTAATGCCAAGAGAGAGGTAAATATAAGGAAAATCTGGCTATGTAAGGGCATGGAGCATATGGCTAGATACTGTCGGCAGGCCTCCCTTTGTAGGGTATGTGGGGAAAGAGGACACAAGCCAGGGGAGACAGAATGTAGTAGGGGAAGGAAGGTATTGGATGAAGACGGAGAGGGAAAACATGGGAGGTACCTACTGGACCCCTCAGAGGGGACGAGTCTGGGCAAATAGGAGGAAGGAGAAAGCAGGGAAGAAAAAATGTAGAGGATCGATGGAGGTTGTTAAAGATGAATCTAGTGGAGAGTATGATTAGGAAAGAGAAGGCATTAGGTAGGAGTGATAGAAGGGAGTGGATGACGGAGAGTGTATGAGGGACCGCCGCCCACCTTGAAGTATGCTAGGGTAGTGATTCCGAGGCGGGAGTAACGACGAGCTTGAGGTGAGTTTGGTTGGTACGCATTACTTTGGGGATGAGTCCAACACTGTCTTGGTACTGGCTAGGACCCATTCTAACATGAGTTTTCCATCTCAGTCTGGAAAAAAATTCTGATATCCATACTGATCTAAAGTTCTTCTTATTGACAGACTTATGTGGAGTATTGCTTTCACATCAAAAATCTTGCAGAATTACTTACAACTGTGCTTATATTTTTAACCTGAACGTGGGTCTGTTGAAAATCAGTTGGATAGGCAAATAATAATAAATAGACTAATTATTCAATGTTAAATTTTTTAAGCGACTTGTAATTGTTATAATTGACATATTTGACATTATGTAAATAAAAAAATCATCTAGATAATTGTTAATTATTGTACAGAAAAAATGTATAAGGAAAAAAATTCAATGAATTGATTTTGTTTTAATGAAAAAATGTTCCATCTAGATATTATTGATCTCATATATAAAATTGATTTAATTGAACGTACACCTGTCAATAATTATACGTTGAAAAAAAACTGTTATGTAATTTAAAATGCGTGCTTGAAACATTAGTCATGAGAAGATTGTTCTATGACTAACCGTCGTCCATAATTATACCATCAAGCTTTTTAAATGCGTTTTTTTGAGGTTATATTTGAACAAATCGTCAATATAGTTTTATAGGTTAATTTAAAAAAAATAATAGACAGTATCCCTTGGACAATCTCTTTATATAGTTGCTTTCTAGTTCCAAAATGTTCTAATAGCGTATTAGGTTTTCTCAAAAAAATCATGTAAACCACAAAAAAAAAGAATAATAAGGTGAAATTTTGGTAGAACATTCTCAAAGGACACATATTCTAGAAAAATCTTCAACTGTACTATACCCAACGGACTTACTGTATTTGTACTTGTATTTGTACTTGCACTGTACACGTGCAAAAGTGAGAATGGTTAAAATTTCCGTTCAACTTTAACGCGCTGTATCTCGAACAGAAATAATCATAAATTGAGCAAAAACTTGTTTGGTACAAAATTTCATTCTGAATTCACTGGAATAATTTTTTTTATTTTTAAAAACTTGACGATACCGTATGTTAAGGGTTTATCAGAAAGAATTAAGAAAATTGGTAATCAATTCAATATTCAAACCAGCTTTAAATCTAACAATACTTTGAGATCTATCTTAACAAAAACGAAACCAAAGAATCTTGAAAAAATTGCATATATCAGATATATCAGAACAATTACAATGCATTTAATCGCCGACAGTTATCGACAATTACACAAGAATATGTCACTATTTATTCTATTAAGCAATAAGTTTCAATTGATATAATTAAGATACGAGATGTTTATAGAATAGAAGAGTAAAAAAATTATATTCGTGTCAAGTCTTGATTATTTACTTACTTGAATGAAGTAACGTTTTCAATTTTCATGCAGATGCTGTAAAACTCATTCCAAGGATTTTCTATCCTATTACCAGTTAATTATTCTAACTGATCGACACGCTACCGAGTCTCTAATCATTTAATTGAAGGTAACCAATAGATGTACAGCTTGTCACAACAAAACAAATAAGAGCAAAAAATGTAACAAACACTTTCTTCTCTAAGAACGCTGCTTCTTAAACACTTCAATAAGAATTGACCTTACTTTTTGGAATCTACTAAGGCACCTGGGATATCCTCCGTCAACTGAACTAGATCTGCCTGTCTGGTAAGCTGGCTGGGTGGAGAGATAAGATCATCTTTTCAAGCCCAAACAATGTTAGGCTAATCATTCTGAAGGATTATGGTGGGTTTTCTGTCTCTTTTTCCATGCTTCTGATACATAACCCAGTTCTGAGCTGCTTCGTTGTGTCTTTGCTGCTGTTAAAAATTTTTCTGGACTGTTTTTGGTCCGGGATTTACGCGAGTAGCATATTTTGGGATATTAAGTTGCGTCACCTCTTCTATTCGATATTATTTGGCAGCCCCATGTGTAGTAGTGTCAAAAGCTTCTTCTATGACCAAAGTCGCACATACGACAGTTTCTTGGATATCCAAGGCACCTGGGAAGTCCTCCGTCAACTGAAGTAGATATGCCTGTCCGGTAAGCTTGCTGTTATGGTTGGAGAGGTAGGATTTCCGTACCAATCGCCAACATCATCTTTCTAAGCACAAATAATGTTAGGCTAATCATTCTGAAGGATTTTGGTAGTTTGGAGTTCCTTTTCCATGCTTCTCGTATATAACCCAGTTCTGAGCTGCTTCGTTTTGTCTTTGCTGCTGTCAAAAATTTTTTTTGGACTCTCTTCGGAGCAAGATGTACGAGACTAGCATAGACAAGTTGCTACAACTCTTCTATTCGATATTTTTTGGC